>JAJOOR010000034.1:0-35517 GCA_036250505.1 Solanum acaule
CAATTTGATTTTTCTTCTTTATTAAAATACCTACTTCTCATCTTCTCCAAAACCTCCATTGATATATGTTGAAGAGCTTGCCATCTACAACCCAAAAAAAAAAAGAAATCTCCATTCTCAATGAAATTTTCATCTAGCTTTACTAGATTCAATTTTTTTTATTTTTTTTTATTTTATTTAAAAGTTATGAGATCAACGAATTTGTAAATCATGAAAGTGCAATTGCAAACAAATTTCAAAACTAAATGAGTGAAAAAACATTCAAATTCAAAGCAATCCTAAACTAACACTACATACACATGAATAATAGATAGCACAAGAAGAAAATAACAATAAATCACTATAAAGATGATTTTCAAAAAATCACTACTATATAAAAAAATATTTTTTAACCAAAATTTGCATTCAAATCAAGAAGCAATTAACATGTAAGCCTTCACTTTTTCGTTTTGACTCCATAATTCAAGAAATTATCACCGCAAAATAAATTTATTGTGACTATTGAAATACTTAGGGTTTTGATCATCAAAGAGAGAGTAGAGTGAAAATTTGAAAGGGGTCTAGGGTTAAATGGAGTGGGTCATGATTAAAAAGTAAATGGGTCAAGATTTTATTCAATTTTTACTAAATGGATTGGAAAAAATATGTAATTATATTATTAATTGGGGTGAGACTCACGCTAATGCATTGAGAATGCAGATTGTGTAAAAAGTGTGTATTTATTGTGATTTTGAAATGTTTTGTGGGGTAATAGGACACCCGTAAAATTAAAGTGTCTTTTTGAAAATTCGAAACAACTTAAGGTGTCACTTTATGTTTTTTCTCGTAGAAATTATAAACAAATTATTTTGTTGTGTGAGAAGTAATTTATTTTAAATTTGATTTTAAAAGTTCATTATGATCGTTGCCTAACCATATTTTAAACTCAATAAAATGTTGTTTAACTTACGCCATGACACTTAAATATAGAAATTATGAACAAATTATTTTGTTGTGTGAGAAGTAATTTATTTTAAATTTGATTTAAAAGTTTATTATGATAGTTGCTTAACCATATTTTGAACTAAAAAAAATATTGATTAGTTACGCCACGACAGTAACGTAGAGGTTATAAATAAATTATTTACCATGTGAGAAGTAATTTATCTTAAACTTGACTTTAAGAACTTGTCACGATCGTTACTTAATCATATTTTGAACTAAACAAAATATTAATTAATGTATGTTTCAATATTTAACTATAGTGATTATAATAGACTATTTATTATGTAAGAAAGAATAGATCCTAAAATAAAAGAGCATGCTAGTGGTTAATGAAGTAGGTGAGAACCATGAAGTTTTACGTTCAAATGTCAGTAAATAGTCATCTAGTACCTGTTGTTGGTGGGAGATGACAATTATCTTGTCAATCAAATTTTCAATTTTTCTCGTTCTATCACATAGTTTCCATTCACCTGAAACAACTTGACAAATTCTTCTCGTTGCTTTTACAGAACTTTCCTTCTTTTATCAACAAACAATCGACCATTAATACAACACCAACATTATTTGATTCCAAATTCAAAGCAATGCCTATTGTGCCTTCTTCAAATTGTACTTATTCACCCGCTATTACTTCATCAAGATCATGAACACAAGCAATACCATCACCTACTTGAAGTACGATACCAATATTTACAATCTTTACTTTTTTATTATATTGTTCAATATGTACACAAATAATATTACTAATGTGGTCAGCCCAAATGGTTATAATGGTATCTTCTTTATCTTTCAAAAAAAGAAAAAACAATACTTCCAATAGAAAGACTAATAAGTTATTTATGTCGTTGTTTCCGGCATGCTAACATAAACACTAGTGGTACGTAAATGTAACTCGTTCTTTAAATAATTATTCAAAATTTCTAAAGCTCCTTATAAAACTTGTTGGAAAATCAATTACTGATGAAAAATGACAGTTATCCCGTCGCAAGTTAACCCTAACCCCACCGTTATTACTAATAAAGAAAAGCTCATAAAATAAAAGAATACTATATCATAGATAACTTATCTTTATTAAACAATAGTCCCCAAAGTTTATGAAATAAGTATAATTTCTACTCCTTGTACAGTGTCCGGGGACTATGACACTTGTTGACGACCGTTTCTATTTGGCCTATGGCTGCATGTACATAGTACAAATTACATTAAATCTCAGACATTGGGCGATGAAACCAATTAACCTTAGTAAAAAATTAGCGTTACAAATACTCTCTTTTCATCTATACTTTGCTGCACATTTTTATTTTCTTGAATTTTCGGTTTTGATTTGATTAGTGTGTTTCAGTGAACTTGTTAATCATGAGATGGGAAAGGGTGTCTGTACATGGAGGTGGTGGGCCTGGTAAAAAGTGGGGACACACCTGTAGCGCTGTCCTAGGTGGTAGACTTCTCTATGTCTTTGGTGGTTTTGGTGACGACAACAGGCATACCAACAAAGTTCATGTCTTTGACACTGGTGCGTTGTTTTTCTTGCGTTTTTGTATTCTTGTTCCTTTTCTTGTTTCTGGGATTTTCTTGAAATTCTTGTTTTCTTGGGGGCATTTATCAGTTTGCTTCTTTAGGGTTTTCTTGTATGATTTTTTGTTTTCAAGATTTTGGGGTTTATGTTCTTGATGGTTTACGATTTCAGTGGTAGTTCTTGAAAGGGTTTCAAGAATTTCACATTCCCATTGCTTTCAATGATCAATGTGTGTTTTGAGTTCGTTTAGTTCTTGTTACTGATCTTCGTTTTGAAGATTTTGGGGTTTATGTTCTTGATGGTTTGCAATTTCAGTGGTAGTTCTTGAAAGGATTTCAAGAATTTCACATTCCCATTGCTGTTAATGATCAATGTGTGTTTCGAGTTCGTTTAGTTCTTGCTACTGATCTTACTCATACTAACTTGAGGATACATATAAAAGTTTAGTTGCATCAGTGATAGGAGAGAGGTTTTATAATCTTTACTTACATTGTTCGTTATTTTCAGTTAATAGAATTTGGAGTGAGCCAGTGACGAAGGGAGCTTTGCCTTCACCAAGGGACAGCCACAGTTGTACAGCAGTTGGAGATAATTTGTTTTTGTTTGGGGGCACAAATGGGACAAATTCTCTTAACGATCTGTATATTTTGGACACCTGTTAGTGCTTTTGATCTTAAGGATCATTTCTTCTATTGCTTAATCTTTTAATAGTTGCATCTGTTGTCTGTGTAAGCTAAATTAAAATTTTCAAATATTTTGATGTGATCTGTAGTCTTATGGTACGAGGACAAACCCTTAAGAAATTACTTTTTGTACTGCTTTGGCTGCATTCCTCTTTGTTGTTGTGTAGTACAAATGTGGACAAAAACAACTTTGTAAAAAAGAAAACCCATGAGATGCAGTGGCTACTAGGAAGTTATGTTGCATTATGTTCTAAGGGACCATCAATACTCCAGGTTTAGATCCGAGATAATTCTTTATTCCATAGATCAGGGGCTATTTATAAGATTTAGGGTGGTCTTTCATATCAGAAACAATAAAAAAGTTTCAAGATAACATGTTATTTACAAATGTGTAATGTTTTTCAGAGAGATGATACCATGAAATGAAAAATGTTCTGTTCTTTCTCTTTGTTTGCATGTTGAAAGTATGCAGACATAAGGAATTCTATCAGTTGTTCCCAATGATTTACTCACTACCTAACAATTCGATGAATCTACATTCTTTTAGCTTCGAATACATGGATAGCACCCAGTCTAAGAGGTGATCCCCCTAATCCAAGGGAGGGCCACAGTGCAGCACTTATTGGTAAACGGCTTTTCATATTTGGCGGATGTGGCAACATTGATGGCGCTGAAATATTCTATGATGACGTTTACGTACTGAATACAGGTTTGTCTCTGCGTGTGTGTGTTATTAAGGTGGGTAATGGTAGACTGCACTTGGCTAGTATGGTATGTGCAAGTATGGAGAACTTTTTTCATTATGACTTGCGCATAACAATGTGATGGTGTGAGAAACTTTTAAAACATAACTACTGAAAGAAATATGAGGGCATTGGGGATGGTAGGAATACAAATTCTAACTTGTGATATATATGGAAGAGGAAGTGAAGAAGTACATCATACATGAGTTCTCTAAGGAATTGACCACTAGCCTAACTACTTGTAAAAGAAACTTCCGTCGCTTAATAGTTCTTATTCTGAGAGGAAATCGGTGGTTGAGAAGATGATCTCTTCTAAGGTGAACTCAACTTATTCTTATCCTATTGTGTTTATATACATTTTCTATTCTACAGCTACATAAAATACTAAGTCGTAAACCCGTTGGGGTGACTCAAATGGTTTGGCCTGGGACTTCCATAATGGACGTCTCTAGTTCGAAACCCTTGTCTACAGCAAAGGCAGGGGGGGGGGGGGGGCGTTTAGGGGTCAAGCTCATCGCATGGGGCTTGCCTTACCTCTCCTGTGTGGTATGTGAGCTATTGCACAGAGCTAGCTGAGTTTACCCTGTGTGCACCCAAAGGATAGCGGCCGTGGATTCCATTGTCAACAAAGAAACAACAACAAAAAACTAAAGTCTTGCACAATAGTTAGAAATCCAATTTAAAGGTCTCATACAACTCTCAGTTTTCTTTTTTATAAAGTTTATACGGTTTTGAACATATCATATAGTATACTTTATAAAAATGGGTATATCTAATCTATATATTATCTCTCTCTCACTCTATATATATACATGTGTGTGTGTGAGAGAGAGAGAGAGAGAGGAAGGGGGGAAAGAAGCAAGTGATCCTTGATGGTGACTATTTCATAAACAAGTTCTTTTAATACTGTCATTTTTCAGAGACATTTATGTGGAAACGCATTGTGCCATCAGGCATTCCGCCAAGTAAACGTGAGAGCCATTCCTGTTCATCTTGGAACAATAAGATCATTATCATAGGTGGTCAAGACACATCTAGCTTTTATCAGTCAGATGTTCATATACTTGACACAGGTATTTAAGAAACTCGCTCTTGAAGTTACATATTGAAAAAGTTAAAGTTGTATCATAGTTATTTTTCTAGTACTAGGTCTACATTTTATGACTATTTTGGCATCCTATCTCTATAGATACCCTTACTTGGTGCAAGTTGAACACTACGGGCCAGATTTTGCCACCGCGAGCTGGGCATACAACCATTTCATTGGGCAGGAACCTGTTTGTCTTTGGGGGTTTTGCTGATAACCAGAGCCTATTTGACGACGTTTACGTGCTTGATGTTGGTATGCTATTTGTTAGATCATATAACTTAACTCTTTTCCTATCAAAGAAAAATCAAACAGATGAAACTATTATACTGTGATGACTTCAGATAGAGCATTTGAGTAAATGCAATTACTTTTTCCTAAACCAAATATCCAGGTAAATGTTGGTCTAAATTTCTCTGTTGTGTCTGTCCTTGTCTGGAGAGGTCTCTTTATGTACGGGGTAACATAACATGTCTCTAAAATTTCAGTGCAAATTGCTCAACAATTTGGAGAAGTAGATCCAGTCTAGCAAACGACTAGAGAAATTGATTAATTTCGCTATCTTTAATACATTCAACTGTATGAATTTTGGTTTAGCTCATCAAATTTGTATGGTCCCTCAACATCAAGGGATACCTGTTAATAAACAAAATTATTATTCTATGATCATAGTGTTTCTACATTGTTTTGAAACATTTAGCAACTGATGATTGGTGGATCTTAGTTAGCATTCATCATTGAGAATCACAAAAGCTATGTAAGATGTATATTCAGGAAATAGATGCTTCTGTTAACCTCTAAACTGAGAGTTTCTACGACTGTGTTGTTTGTTGTGATTGTTATGTATTAAAGAGATACATGATATTCAATTGACTGTATGCTGTATCTTCTGAATGTCCATGCAGCTTCTGGTACATGGAGTGAGGTCATGCTCACTGGTGAGGGCCCATCCCCCAGATTCTCAGTAGCTGGGGATTGTTTAGATCCACACCTGGGAGGTACTCTTGTATTGATAGGTGGTTGTAATAACACACTTCAACCCTTGGAGGACATGTATTATCTACAAACAGGTCTATCATCGAGTCCTCCAACAAACCCACATTAGTTTTCGTTGACTTCTACTTATTTCTGTTACACCATTTATTTAGAACTTTCTTGATATCCCTTTGATAAATATCCGAATCTTGTTTTCTGTTCGTATCACTAGGCATTGTTAGAGAGGATGAACGAGACGAAAGAAGGATAGCGAAATTGTCTTTGAGGAAGCAGCTGAAGTTAAAATGCCAGAAGCAACGAGCTTCAGCTTCTCCCTGCGATAATGCTCTTGAACGATTTGATAATAACGCTAATGTTCATCACCAAATGCCTGTGAACTATACCCAGCCAAGTGAGTAACTTTTTCATATGTTGTTGATTTTAGTTTGAAATTTCCCTCCTTACACTTCCTGAGAATTGTCTTACTGAAGCCGCTCCTTGTTTATGCATCTATGAGTTGCTTTTATCTTTTTCAATATGATTTCTTTAATTATTTGTGGCCAGCCATTCCTTAATCATTTTATTTTGACAAAATGTTTGGTAAGGGGAGACCTTAAAGACTGGAATAACTTGAGAGAGGAATGATCAGATGATAATTCATAAAGCAAGCCTCCATGTGGATACATGCATACACTAGGTAGAGAGGGGTAAGGCTGCATAGACACCACCTTTCCCAGATCTCTCTTGTGGGATTACACTGGATATGTTGTTGTATATATATACAATACATCAACACAAAAATATTTCTTGTTGTTTCTTTGCTCTAAGTTATGGGCAAAGTTTAATATGGTTGAGAGAGTAGATACTGAACATGTTCACTTTTCTCTGAGTCTTTTTTTTCCAGGAAAAATAAAGTGTCCTAGCATGTCATATGTTGTCTGATAAATAGTATTTTTTTGTGTACTTTGTACAAGTGATAGTGTGTTGTGCATCTAATGCTTGAAGCAGGGAAACATTGGTGTCACAGGTGTTTTGAACTGACTTCTGAAGGTGCATTGGTATTGTGGCAGGTCGGCATAACGTTTATTCAAACGAATACCAGACTCCTCTGGGGACGAAGACATTTCAAGCCAAGGTCACAAAGAGTTTTCCAAATGGCTATACCGTTGAAACTGTTATTGATGGAAAACGCCTTCGTGGATTACTATTTTCCACCAAACCAAGACCTGAACAGACTCCCTGTAATGATTCTATCAGGTGCATGATGATCTGATTTTCTAATTTTGATAGATAAGTGTAGCAAAATTTCAGTATTTATCAAAATTTTGGTTCACTTATTGCCTTTTGGATGATGTTAACGTAAATTCAAAATTAGGAATACGGGAAATGGTGAAACTGATGGAGAAAAGCAGAATGGCGACCATAATTCTGTTAGAGAAGCTACCAGACCTTCAGAAACCAATGTGAGCGACTTCCAGCAAGCAGATGTCTTAGGTGGGAATTCTATCAGAAATGAGCCTCCAGTTGGAGGTGCTACAGCTCAAATGAAGAGTCCATTCCCCTCTTATGCTTCACCAGCCCATGAGGTTATACCTTCTTTCTGTGGAATAAATTGTTTAAACCCATCTTAAAGAAGAATTTGTACTAGTTCCAGCTTGGTTGCACAAGAATACGTAATCTCCTTTCTCATTGGTTTGTACAGATCATTATTCTTATTGCACCTTGCAGCATTTCCTATATCATGGAATTAGTTTTAACATTTGACGTGCAACCATGGGTGATTTCAGCTTATAAACAACAATTTTAGGGCTTGCCACTTCCATTCAAAAAATTCAATCTTCATCCTCTTGAAATTACACGAGGAATTTGTGATGACCATTAGACTGTATTGCAATAATTCTATGTACAAAGCATATAAGTTAGCAACATATCTGGATTATTTCAAGTTTGGTTAATGATATAGGCTTTTATGACCAAGCTCTGATGTATTCTCTTCTTGGCAATTTGAGACATCAATCCACATGCAGCAGTCCTCTTCAATCACATACTTAAGTTTGCTTCTAGCCTACAATAACTACACCTCAGTCCCAAACAAGTTGAACTCGGCTATGTGAATCCTCACATGTCCATTCAAGCTCAACTCATGTCATCATCATACCAAATAAAAATAGAAGTGAAAAATAAGTTCGATACAAACAAATAATAGCAACAGTGATAATATTAAAAGTTCTCTAGCAAGACTAAACCTATATCAACTAGTAGACAATCACCTATATGGATTTTTTCTTTGCCCTATCATTATCTATATCTTTATTGATTCCAAGAATTTGTAGGTCTTTCGAGACAGCCTCCTTTGATGTGATTTTAGGTCTGCACTGTCCCTTTTTAACACCTTCATACGCCATAGTTTCACACTACCGGCCTGTGCATCTGTAGGTCGATGCATACCTACAAGATATGACCAAACCATCTCAAGTGACACTCTCTCATTTTATCCTCAATGTGCTACTTGCATCCTTTGGCATAGTCATTTTTAATCTTATTTTATCTTGTATGACCAGTTGACTGCACATCCATCTTTTTTTTTGAGAAAGGTAACATTCGTATGTATTGACAAAAACCAGTACATGGGTTGTACTGAAAACCATAATTACAACTTATCAACAAAACAGGATATCTGAATCTAAATTCTAAATAGAGCCAAGGATCTCAATAATTGACTCAGTATCCTCTAAGTACATCTGTTTACACCAGAAACAAAAAAGTTTGATACAGTTCAATTTGATCTTTTGAAAATCACAACTTTTGCTCTCAAAACATCTAGCATTTCTCTCTCTCTAGACTGTCCACCAGATACCGGCTGGGACAATCTTCCATCTATCTCTGTCTGAAGCTCCCCCACCTACCTGTTCCCAACTGTAGAGAAGGTGGGTGATTCTGTTAGGCATAGTCCAAACAACACCCCTGAGGCTGATAAAAATCCTCCAAAGTTGGGTTGTTATCCTGCACTGTAAAAATAGATGGCCAACTGTCTCAACCTCTTCTGCACACAAATAGCATCTCGAGCACATAGTTCCTCTTCTTGAGATTTTCTTGTGTCAGGACTGCTTCTCTTGCCAGTAACCAAGTAAACATGCCACCTTGAAAGGGGTTTTTGTTTTCCAGATCTGTTTCCATGGCCAATTTGGTGGTTGTTGGCCACCTTTGTTCAAAAACTTGTATGCTGAGTTCACCTTATACATGCCTTTGCTGTCTTTGTTCCACCATAATCTATCAACCTCATTCTTTGTCCCTTTGAACTCTGCCAGAGCTCTGAAAAATTCTGTCACAGTTTCAATTTCCCAGTCATTAAAATTCCTTCTAAAATGGATGTTCCATCCTTGTTGTGTCCAACTGTCAGCTACACTCATTTCATTTGTTGATGTACTGCCAAAACATACAGTTCAGGGAAAAGATTTTTTAAACTAGCATGTCCCAGCCAATGAGGTCTTACTTCCATTGCCTACCCTCACAGTTGTGTTATTTCTCAAAAAAGGCCAAAGGATTCTGATAGACCTCCATAGACTTACACCATAGGGTGTAGATACCTCATTTGTCATCCATTTGTTCTCATCTCCATATTTAGCTTTGATTACTTTGCCCCAGTATGCTTGAGGCTCTTGTGAGTATCTCCATAACCACTTCAGTCTAAGTGCCTTGCTTTGTATTTTCAGATTTCTTACTCCTAAGCCTTGTTTCTTTCCCCAAAGAACCTCGTTCCATTTGACAAAGTGTCGAACAGTAGAGTCATTTTCCTCACTACATTACTGCAACACTCATCTTATGGATATGTTGAACTATAGCGGGCCCAATATTCACTACCATATGATGTTGTTGGTCTTATAGCCGTTTTGTAAAACTTACATTACACTTAGGTAGGCATCCTTTTATCACATAACACTCCGATAGCACTCCATTTCAACCATCCGATTTTAATTCTATTAGGATCAACTTTATCTATCATTCCGTTCTCTTGAAACTACGAAACCTAGATATCTGAATTGTTTGCATTTTGGCCTCACAATCCATCTAGTCTCACCTTATCTTCACTCTTCTCATGCTAACTAAACTTGATGTGCATGTATAGTTATCTTAATAGTTAATACTCTTACTCTCTAAAGTGCTTCTCCATAGTTCAATTTTTTGATCGACAACCTTGCTGATTTCATTAATTAACTTACTATTCCATGGTATGAGGAGTTAGATAAGAAATATAGGATTTTTTTCTCGATATCAATCCTTCGATAAAACACTCAAACCGAGTAAGGAAGGAGGCCTTTGAGTTGATATTCAAAAGGAGTTTGTCCTGGTGTGCTGCTTCATTCTTGCCACAACTTATTGAGTCAATAACTTCTCTATTCTATTTGTTTAGTTCATATTCAACTTTCTCTAGTGGCATTAGACATTCATTTATATTTCTTCAAATCCAGAGTGACTTGTGTCAAAAAGCGACATCAACAAATAACATGCACCACTGTTCAAGCCTTTGGTTCTCTCTCTTCAAAGAAGTCGTTTTCCACTCTCTCTCTCTCTCTCTCTCTGCAGTAATGTGAAACAAAAAAGGAAGCATTTCTTTCAAATTATGAATTTTAAAGTTCTGATTTTTTTTCTAACCTCCATGTCTCTTTTCCTTTTTATAACTGGCCTTTATGAGTACCTGATCTACACACGGGGGTTGGTTTCTGAGTGATTCGACCAAAGAATTATAATCACCATTAGAGCTACATATTTCCCTTTGCTGCTGGTTTCTTGTCTTGCGTGATTTACCATGTGTCTCTGTTTTTAGCAAAATGGGTTATTTCTGAACTTTTACTTTGACATGATCTCTGATTAAGTGCCTCTATAGCAGGTTCGTGGCGTGTCCGATGTTGTGAATTTGGAAAGTGGTATGCTTACTGATGCAGTAGATGGTGGTACTAAGGTCTCTAAGGAGAATTCTTCTGCAACCAATGACCCTTGAATCCTTTATTTAAGGTACATGTTGTATTCCCATGCTTGTCTTGTAAGATTTGATTTCTCGATAAAAAAAGAAGTGATACAATTGTTTGAAGTCAGAAAAATACCATTCTAATCCTGCGCTGTTAATTTTCAGACTTCATATGTAGTAAAAGACAAAATGTTACTGATTTTACTTCTATCTTGTTTTGACCAATAGTGTTTTGTATACAAAATTATTCTTTCAATCACTCAGTTTACTGAAGGCACTGTTGATGGTTAGTTTGAAATATTTCCTTGTTATAGAATCCGGAGCAATGTTCTCTTTATTTGAACTTGCCTTTTTCATTAAGACGGCTTCACTCATTTTCTTCAAGTGTTTATGGCCTCTGTTTTTATGCATTATCATTAAGGAGGTGTAAAATTTCATCCATGTGGGTAGATGCATTGTACTAGTTCATGTGATCAATGTGACTCCTTTTTGTTGGGCTCTGTAGGAAAATAATTTACAGATGTAACTTGCTGTGAAGTACCCCCTTAGCCTATTAAGCCTATCAGTTAATGGTGATTCCAGACAGTTTTCATGTTGTTTGTCAATATTAGGAGGATACACGTTTAGTTATAATATTCATGTTGGCTAACCAATTTTCTCTAATCAAAAACAACAAGAGAGAAATTCAAAGTTGGTGTTCGGAGGGAGATAAGTGAAATTTGAGAATAAAATTTCAAAATTAAATGCTAGGAAGTAGGAACCCTAATTGATTTTAGTATTAAAAATTAACGAATGAAAGCTAATTATGATACTAATAGAGTCAATTCAAGAACTTAGATGACAGTGATCTAGACCTCTATTTCTCTATTTCGAAGTAATTAGAGACAATAGGTAGTGTGAGAAATATAGGAGAAAATTTTATTGAATTATTTATCTACATAACTACATTAAGCCCTATTATATACACTACATGACAATTCTTCTCCTAGTAGAATATTATATACAAATCATATTCCTACTCCTATTCTAGGACTCCCCCTCAAGCTAGTGCATATAAGTCATATGTATCGAGCTTGCTACAAATGTAATTAATATGAGGCCCAGTGAGGGACCTGCTGAAAATATCTGCAAGCTGCTCTGATACTATGTAGATATGACCATTGGCCTTACTCAACCCCAAAAGCTATCTCATGAGGTGAGGATTGTCCAAGTCCATATAAACAAACCACCATTCCATTTCCCAGCCAATGTGATACTCTAACCCACTCTAACAATTAGTATAAGACTAACTGTTTTATTTATTTATTTATGATAAGAACCAAATATGTCTTGTTAAAGTATCAATCTTACCTTTGAAGAATTGTTCTAAATCTTAAGTAGCCAACATGCAAAGGTTAAAGAAGAGAAACTCTTGAATAATATTAATAATAATGTTGTTAAAAAGAACAAAATTCACCCCTATGTATAAGGGAAACCTATCCCAAATAGCATGGGGTTTGAATCCTACTTTTATGGAAATAACGGATTGTAAAAACCTAACAAGGAAACCTTAAACTAGGAAAAAAAGTAAATTGATGTCACACTTGATCTCAAACTACCTAACAGAAAAGGAAAAATTGTCCAATTTTTAACCAAAAAGCACATGCATATTTTGCTGTAACTTGGGCATGAATTGGAGCCCCAAAGCTGTGTGATTCTAACGGAAGCCTCTCTAACTCTATAAGGTAGGGGTGAGATCTGCATACACACTACCCTCTCCAAACCCCACTTGTTGGATTACACTGGGTACGTTGTTATTCTCAGCCCTTTTGGGCAGAAATCTCAGCCTTCTTTCTTGGGCTCCATCTGGGGCCCTTCTCTTGGTTTTCATGTAGGCCCAATTTTCTTCCTCTTAGAATTGGACTTGCACCATGAAAAACTTGTAGCATTTGGCCCACTCTTTGCCACGATAAGCACCATCTCGATCTCTCTCTAGCTTCCAAAGCTTTATCCAAGCTCTTTAATGTAAATATGTCACCATGGATGCTACCATTGTCTCTATATTAGATAAGTCTACAGTACATGAGTTCAGCAACCCTTTCCTTTTGTGGCCCCAGTTCATTAGTATGCTTATTGTGGCATGAAGATGAAGTTGACTTTCTTCTGTAAGAACACAGATTCACAAAGATCTACTACTGTACTCTGAATCCAATTCTTCAGCGTAAAACTTTCTCATGCCATATGTGAACAGTGTTGTCTCTGGTTCAACTTAAATTCAAGCCCATGAACTGATGGTCTTTGTTCCCTTACTCCATCTTCTATGGGTAGTCTAAATTAATCATTGATCAGTAGACAAAGATGTAGGACAATCTGGCGACAGCAGAACTAGATGGTTCTAATTCCATGAAGCACAACTGGAGACGTCATAGCGTTATCTAACTTAGAGACAGTTAAGATAAAATGTGTCATAGACTCATAGCATAGCTGACAACTATTATTATGACAGGATTTGATTGTATTCTCTAGAATCTCAGCTAGCTGCTCCCTCCACGGGGGGATAATATTGGCGGTCTCCTGCCTTTCCACAGCTTTATGATGTGTTCTTAATATAGAACCCACTTTAAATTCTAGTGACGTTTGCATGTTTCTAGCATTTAGATCTTGTCACAAATTACATGACAGTGGAAATTTCTGGTTCTGTCTGAATTAAGTGAATTAGTGTCCCTTATACAGTAGTAGGTTATTTCCATTTAAAATTGCTTAAGCTTCCCCTTCTTTTCATCTGATGCAAAAGTAGTGTATTCACGTTTTTCTCATTTGAAATCTTCCCTTTCCTGGAATCCGATATCATGAGACTTTCAATAGTCAACATCACATAATGTTGTTAGTCTCCAAATCTCAGTAATAATTTCTGTTGACTTGTTAAATTTGTTAATGTGGAAGAATTTCTTATTAATATAACTCATGTCTGAAAGGCATTTGGTTATTTTTGTTTTTACTTTTTGATAAGTTTTGTATTGTCTACAAAGATTAATGAAAACATTGATGTGTCTCATTGTTTAGAGATTGAGTGAGTGCCTTGCACGTATGCAATAGATCAACTATAGCAATTATTATTTTAGAAAATTTAGTCTAGAAAAAAAAGATTAAGAAATGAATAGCTTTTTCAAGTTTAGAAATGTTAGAAGAATAATTCAAAGTCTGAGTATGAATTCAAATTTGTTTAGGATTTGGTATTTATTTAATTCATGTCTAAATAGGATTTGTAGTCTAAATAATATAGGAATAGGTTGTCTAGTCTTAGCTAAATTAGGTTTTGCACATATATAGAGGTGTTGCTAGCTATTTTCTATTGTGAGAAGTAGCAGAGAATGTAGAACAACATTCAGAGGTTTATGAGTTTATGACTATTTGTATTGTTACCCATTATGTGTTAATTACCCTAAGTTCCAGTTATGTGTTGTCTCTTACCTAGTCTGCTGAGGCAAATATGTCTTAGAAAAGCAGAAAAATGCTGCTATTTTTTTCGCTAAAATAACTAAAACACTTTCTATGGATATTTACATATGATAAGGGACCTTGATTTTCATGGGAGTAAGATTACGTGGTTTCTACCGGTCAGCATCTCTATCTCTGTTGATTTCCCTTGGGATAGGAGCTTGGCTATGTGCTTCAGCTCTAATCTTTGCTTTGACGTCCTCTTCCTGATGATTTATCATTTATTTAAATTGTTGGCAGCACTACATGTTGTACTTGTACCTATAAGATAAGAACATGAATTGCGACATTGAATTGATTACTGTTCCATTTTTGGTGTGACAGAATCAAACAGCTTGGAAAAAGATTCTCTCGATCAAATTATTTGAGGTAATTTTACTACTATACGTTTAATATAGAGATGTATTATGTCTAAAGATAGACACAATTGAGTATTGATTGCCAATGTTAGACTTAAAGATGCTTGTTCCCCGACCTCTCATCTTAGAAGTATTAGTTATGCTCGTATAACAGTGACATTTCTCATAAAAAACTTGGTGCAAAGTTTGTTAAGTTCACCATAAATATATAGCAGCAGACTTTCTGCTCCTCAATATTATTGTGCTTATTATGTTAGATTGTTAGTTCATTTTTGCTTTATTCGTTTTCGCAGATAAGAATCAATGCAACACCGATTAGCCTTGTGCAATTTTGTGGAGATGGCGGAGGGAATTGAACCACTTTATCTCTACAGTCTGCTTGAGGATATCACAGTTTCATTTTCCTTAGGCTTGATATTTTTGGGTAAAGATTCCCAATGATTTTATATGCAAAAAAAGAGAGGAAGAAAAATCATGTAGACTGTGGTGTTGTGGTCACCAGCTTAGCTAATAGTAGAAGCTTTAGTGAATTCAAGGAGATAACTTTACCAATTTCCAGTCAAACTGTTTTTTATTAACTATGAAGTGCTTATCTGCCTCCCTGGCCTGTTTCATTATCATTTTTTGCAGCTTCTACTTCTGAAAGTGTAGACACTTTCTGGTTTGGTTTGGTTTGATTTTGGGTGAACTAAAATGGAATCAAATGATGTAGGGTAGAAGGATTAAGTTGCCCTTTTTTTAACTGACATTGATTTAGACAAGGCATATGATAAAGTTTTTAGGGAGTTCTGTGGAGATGTTTAGAGTCTAGTTAGGATGTGTAAAATAAATTAAGATTCAAATAAGAACAGTTTGAGGTGACTTGGAACATTTTCTAGTCATGATTAGGGATTATTAGTTTGTTTCTATTTTTCTTTAGTGACATGTTCAAGGGGAGATACTGTACGTAGTGTATGTTATTCACAAATGATATAATATTGATCGAAGAGATGTGCGATGGAGTTAATGATTAGTTGTATGTTTGGAAACAGAACCTAGATTTTAAAGGTTTTAGGCTGAGTGAGACTTATTGGGGTATATAACCAAAGAAAACATGAAGAGTGATATCATGTTGCATATTGTATTGGAACAAAATGTAAGCTCTGTGTTTGAAGGATCGAGGGATAAAAATGTGTCACCAAGGCTTAAAGATAAGTTTAATAGGTGGTGGTTAGACGTACATTTTTATATGGGTGGATTATTATTGCAAAAAAATTATTTTTAATTTTTTCTTATTTATTCTACCATTGAACATCCTTAGCATAGTATATATATCGATTATAGTATTTTTCATCTAAAAAATGATATTTGTGTAATTGTAGTTTTAATCTCTATAGTATTTTACTCAATATTTTAAATTTTCAATTTAAATAAACGTATGATTTTCATCCTTAAGAGGTTAATAAAAGTTAAAAATCTTACAAAGCTATAAATTTAAAACGGAAAATAAGAGTCGAGCACTTCACCTTCGAAGTCACTGTGACGGATGGCTTAGGAATTGTCACCACTATTGAAGAATATGTGGTCTTTACAAAAAAGTGTATTAATTCATGAATTTTCGTATGTACTTAGTTCATGACTTCTAAGAATATGTGTGATTAATGTTGTTTGAGCAAATTTTGTGGGTTCATTCATTACGATCTAGTAATGATATTCATAGCTTCGATCAAACAAAAAAAGATCACTCTTTTAGGAGTTTATGAGTCACGAAACAAAAATTCATGATTATTTTGATTTTCTTTTGTGAATTAGTCCATGAATTTTTTGGAATATGTGATCAATTTTATTTGATCTCAAATTTTGTCGGTTCATTCATGACGATCTAGTAAATGATACTCATAGTTATTCATGGACATACATTGTTTAGTTTTTTTAAAAAAATTTATGGCTCATGAAATAGAAATTCATGATTATCTCGGCTTTTCGTGTTATTAGTCTATAAACTTTCTGAAATATGTGTGACCAATATTGTTTGAGCTAAATTTTTGTGGGTCTATTCTTGACGATCTAGTAAATGATACTCATAGTCACTCAAGGACAAAAGTCATTTTTTTGAGTTTATGGGTCACGGACAAGAGTACAAGATTATTAGTATGTATTAGTCCATGAATTTTTTAGAATATGTTTGGCCGGCTCTATTTGAACTCAAACTTTATGGGTCCATCTATGACGACCTAGTAAGTGATACTAAGAATCAATTACTGAAATGTGTGATCAACTTTGTTTGACCTCAAATTTTGTGGGTCCATTCGTGACGACCTAGTATGGAGTACTCATAGTTTTGCAGGGATAGTCATCGCTTTTTTGGAGTTTACACGTCACATAACAGAAATTCATGATTATCTTGACTTCCGCGTGTATTAGTCATACCAATTTTCAGAATATATGTGACCAACATTGTTTGAGATCAAATTTTGTGGGTCAATTCATGATGACCAAGTAAATGATACTCATAGTTTTCCAGAGGCAAACGTTGATTTTTTGCAATTTATGGGTAACAAAACATAAATTTAGGATTATCTTGATTTTTCATGTGTTAATGTCCATGAATTTTCTGAAATATGTATGGTCAACTCAGTTTAATCTCTTGTTTTCTGGATTTATTCATAACGACCTAATAAATGATACTCATAATTTTTCAAGGACATGTGTTCCTTTTTTCTAAAAGAGTTTGTGTCGCGAAATAGAAATTCAAAATTATTTCTGACTTTAGGTGTATAATCTATAAATTTTTCAAAATATATGTGACCAACTCAATTTAATCTCAAACAATTCATATTTTTTTTTAACAAGAAAGCCATTTAGTTATTGTTAAAGATGTTTTGGTATGTCACAACTAGGGGTGTTCACGGGTCGATTTAGATCGGTTATTGGTCAAAATCAAACCAACTTAATCGGTTTTAAAATTATCAAAATCAAACCAAATCAAATATAATATACATTTATCGATTTGGTGGTTATCGGTTTCGGTTTGATTTGGTTCGATTATTCGGTTATTAACCATACACAAAAATAAAAAAAAAACAATTCATTCAAAATGTGAAAAAGTGACAACAATCCATTCAAAACAAAAAATAGTTAGAATGACTTAAATTACCGAACTTTTGATCACTGAATTTACTACCAATAAAGCTTTAAAATTCACTATATTGGCCTAGAAGGAAGAGGCAATAACATTTCAGTCCCACAAAGAATTGTCATAGACACTCATATGCATGAAATCAATAAAAAAAATGTTTTCACCTTGGGCATTCTTGTTTTTTTTTTGGTTAATAAGATATTTATATATATATTAAGAGGTTACAGGAGAGTTGGAGACAACGACCCTATAAAGCATTCTTGCTTTCAATGAGTAAAGTTTAAAGAAATTTTAATGAAACATATATAAGATCTTTAAAATTGTTTATAAAAATAATATATTAATAAAATCTATGTATATAATTCATCGGTTCGATTCAGTTATTTCTTTGATTTTTTCGAATAAAACCATAACCAAACCAAATACTATCGGTTTTCAAAAATCTAAAACCAAACCAAACCCAAATAAAATCGGTTTTATTTTATCGGTTTGAATCGGTTTTTATCCAAACCATGAACACCCCTAGTCACAACTCACAACTATAAATTTATTTATTTTCACAAAAACAAACTTATTGTTTGAATTTTTTATATTCCTTGAAAAGGCTAAATTTTAAACACTTTAAGCTCATACGTTTTTTTCTTCGGAGGAAGCTTTATATAACTTAATTATGTAAATTTTTTTAACAAAAATCTCAAATAGTAGTAATTGATTCGGTGATGTTATGCTAGACTATAGTCGATCTAATTTGTGGTTGGATGTATATTCTTAGATATTTAAATATAATAAGTCGACAAAAATTCAAAGAAAACCACAACAACGAAAGCATTAAAACCCTATTTAATTGATTAGAGTCAATTCTAATATTTGAAAAACATACTAAATTGATTTGAAAACCAACCTGAATAAAACCATGAATACCCAAGTTCCCAGGCTGGCTGTGGCCTGTGAATATAGATTTTTGGACTGAGAAATAAGTATCAACTTAAAATGCTTTCAGTCGTAATAATAAAATGAAAAGAGCAAATGATCAAGTATAATGCATGTTCATAATCACTCTGGGAGATCATGTTCATGTTTTTAGAATCATTGCATCCTAAAACAACAGTAGCACGAACTAAAGCTTGATTTTCTTAAGCAGGCATTGCAGATAGTTCACAGTTGAAGCTTTGGGTATATATCCCAACAGTGAATAGGAAAGGATTATCATATTACAATCGGATCGTCTGAATGCCGACACTATTTCCCCAGACACAAAATAAACCAACATACAGTAACAGCAGTCTCATCGTTTTTTCATGACTACACACACAGTTTCATCTTTGGACAGAAGGAACTAGTTCTTGCCATCGCCAAACAGGTAACCCAGGGAAGATCCACCACCTGGTGCTGCATGCACTTTGGTAGATGGGCGATCCTGAAAAGAGACGAGATTCAAACATTTAATTGACAAGACAATATCACCCTGTGTAATAGACAAGAAGAAGGGAAATAAGATGTGACGGAATTAGCAACAGAAGAAGCATATGCTACTGAGCTAGAAGAAGAATGGAAAAGAACATCTCCAGAACAGGATGGTTCAGTTCTCATATTCCCCTCTCAAAAGTTGGTAAAATGTTTATGATGGCAACAATCCCAGATGATTGGAAAACAGAAGTTGCTACAAACAGAAATGTGATATGACAGAATCAAGAAACATGTTGTACTGAACTAAATAACGTTTGGAAAGGAACTTCCTTCAGAATTTTTTAAAGATGTTTTTATCCGCAATTATATCCTGGAGCAGCAAGAACTGAAGGAGGTGATAGAATCAATAATTCAAAAAGCATATGGTACTGAACTAAATAGAGAATGGAAAAGAAATTTCTTCATTAAAGAATCTGCCTCCAAGTAGAGTTCACCTTCTGAAAGCGGTCATTTCAAAAACTAATTCATTTGATCAAGCCATGACAATCATAAAGAAAGAACCAATGAGTAGGAGGGGATAAGTAATCTACAAGGACATTGTAAAATTGACTTTGAAAGAAAGATGATCTGCATCTTACCGTGAGGAAATTCCCAGTGTTTTGTCCATCTGCACGGAAATAGTTATTGGAATTGCGCCCCTGGATACCAGCTGGAATCTGCTTATTAACAGTTGGAGCTGGTGCAGTTGCAGTAGGCTTCTGTGGATCGCTTGTAGTAGGTCCCTGATTCTGTGGAGCTTCTACCTTATTGGTAGTAGGCTTTGGAGGCTCACCATCTCCAAAGAGGTAACCTAGGGAACTCTGTCCTCCACCACTGCTGACTCCACGACCCATGATCTTTCAACTTTTAAATGATTGATTCTGCTCAAAGCAGCAGTACACAATCTCAGAAAAGATTACATGGCATTGTAAACAAAGAGTATGACGTACGGATAAGCTCTATGACCCACTGCAGTGTACCTCATAAAGATGAACTATAATATGTGTGTGAGAAATGAACTAAATTAACAGTATCACATATAGCCCCTTATAGTTTAAATGGATTCCTCCGGGTGAAAGTTGAGAGTAGAGATTACAAGAACATTATACATTTCAAATTCCAAAACTCCAGTCTATATAACTCTTCTTCCCACTTCAGTATATAACTTGCCTTTCCCATGAACCACCCTATAAGAAACTAACCATATCTTGTTGAGAAATCACAAAGGTAATTCAGAACTTCTCTTTTATTAGTACAAACACGATTCAAAACTTGGTAATATATGACTACAATGTAGGATAAAATTAAGACTGGCATACAAATTTTGTGAATAGACACGCATACATATAAGTTTGTCCTATTCAGATCAACATAGATACATAACAATGAAATAGCTGCAAATGTAGATTTCATAGCTATCTGGATCTATGATATTAGAAGTCATAGCTCTGTATCCATTTAGACCAATTACACGCCTGTTACACAATTATCTTTTCTTTCTTTGAGCCAGATTTAATATTACTATTATTGACTCGTCCATCTACCGAAACCAGACAACATACCTCTATTAGCAAGCAAACCTTGCAACCAAGAAAATAGAGTAATACACTCAAAATTTAGACAAAAACACAATCGCCAGCCCAATACAGCATATCAATTGCAAAAGCAACATCAGATTACTGGATATACATGTGCAGTAATTGTTAAATCATCCAGAACCAGAAGCATCACAAACTAAAGCTACTCTAGCAACAACTGTCGGATCAAATATTTGATTAGTTCTATCAAACTTATCATTTTCTTCTAATTCCTTCATATAACACTTGGAATTTCATCAAATCGAAACACCAACAGTAACACGGAAAGCCATCGAATCAGCGATATACACTGCACAACATATATCGATGCATGATAATCAACAACACATAAAACAGATAATTCTGAGCACCGTGGATGCAAATCAACCGAAAAGCAACCAAAACCGCTAAAACCTCAACCTCGTCATGTATATCAGCAGCATTCTATAAACTCAGATCCCAAACCACGATGATTATGAAAAAAAAACAAAATGATGCATAAATTCTAAACCAAAACGCCGATCCAGAGAAGACGAACTACAACATCAATGAGATTCGACTTTCAAATAATAAAAATGAGATTCAGATGGAATAAGAGCAAAACGAGAGAGCAGCAGCATGTACCTGAGTAGTTCGGATCAGATCTGTGGAGAGAAATTGATTGAAGAGCAGTAGGGCTTTATAGGTACAACTAACGGCACGCGCAGCAATGGAAGGGATATGAAAATATCTGAAACACTATTCTGTATAGTGGGTGCCTGCTTGCATGGCTGGACTAGTGGACTGTTGTGCAAATAATAATGGGATAGTAGGAGGTCGGTTTCGTAATTTTTTAAAATTTATAAGTTTTCTTTTTGACCCCTGTCTTTTCAGCTTTATCTACTTCACTTTATTACTCTTTCGAGATTAAGATTAGTCGTAAAAAGTTCTATAAATCCATCTCTTTGATGATAAAAAGAACTTTTTTATAAGAGTACCAATGTCTTTGATCTTTATACGTATGCATATTTGAAAATTTTTATCACCATAGAGGCACAATAAAAAAAAGTGTGTATCTATCTACTTTAAAGCAAGAATGCTATCGCTAACAAGAGAGAAAATATATTTACAAAATAAATTGAGTTGAATAAATATAAAAAAATGCAAGAGAAATTATACGTGCATTTGTTGCTTTTCTTTTTTAATTGTTAATATTATATTAATTTTGAGATTACATTGGATATGTTATTATTGTTATAGTTGTATGTTAGTTTGAAGAATTTTTATAAACCTAGAACAAAAATAACAAAAAGTAAAACAAATTTTATAATTAATATCAATCCCATCAGAAATAATACATTTCACTAAATATATAATAATAAAATAAAAATGATTGTGGATCCACATTTTATACTTGTTGAAAAATTAAATTTTTGAATTTTCTTCCTAATATTTTTATAAAATCAAAGGATGGTAAATCAAAACTACATATTTTGATGTTCAAATTGAATCTGTAATTTCTATTTTTTTTTAAAACATTTTTGCTGATGTTAGAAAAAAAGTTACATCGATATTTTTTAATCTTTATTTTCTCTCTACCTCTAGCAATCTTTGACTTAAATAAATCATTATTTAAAAAAATACAATATTAGTTAAAAAATAAATAAAATTAAACGTATTCCACAAAATTTTAAGTACTATTTTATAAAAAAAAAAACTAAAAGTAGAAAAGTAACAGTGATGAAAACAAAAATACAAATTATATTATATAGAAAAGATACCATATCAAAATAAATTTGTCAAACCAACATATAACTACGTAACATATTCAATATACTCTCAAAATATTAAAATAAAGAAGAAGTAAACTCACGTTTTAATTTCTCATGCATTTTTTATATATGTTCAACTCAATTTATTGTGTAAATATACTTTCTATCTCTTGTTAGTGATAGCATTCTAACTTTAAAGTAGATAAAATATGGCCCACTTATCCACATGTCAATAAGTTAATGGAGTCTCACACACCTTTCGTTGGTTGTGTCTCTACCGTGTTAATTTTTTTTTGCATATTTGGAATATTCTGAGGTTACAATTACGGGTGAATAAGAGAAATTGAAGGTAAATAAAAGTCATTACAATCATATATAATAACACAAATTTATCTTGTTTATATTAATTAAATATTTTTTTTTTAAATTAAGAGCCTGTTTGGCATTGCTGTTGGGAGGCTAAAAATGTTTTTTTACATTTTTTTTGCAAAATCAAGTGTTTGGCAAACCCTCGTGCTTTTAAATAGAAGCAAAATCAGTTTTTTTGTTGTTGGGAAGAAGCTAAAAAATTCTGCTTCTTAAAAATAGTAGAAGTAGAAGCAGAAAATTATTTTTTTGAAGACTAAAATATCCCTTACATATTTATATATTTACCAATATATCTCTTATTAATTAATTAACATATTTCATAAGTTTTGTTAAGTTTTATTCAAAAATTTTATTTTTTATTTTTATATGATAAACTTTTTATTTTATTTATATTTTATATATTATTTTACGTATTATTAGAAATAGGTAATATAATATTTTGTAGGATTAAAAAAGAGAAAAAAGTAACAATTACAGATTTCAGCCCTCCCAAAAAAGTAACAAATAAACAATTTCTTTTCTTAGTTGTGGAATAGTTTTTAAATTTTTTTTTCTTGATATTTTTAATTATATTAAACTCATCATGTTAACATTATATTAATATTTTATTTTGTTTATTTATCTATGTATAATATTAATTAATAATTTGAATATGTACATTTTAATTTAATTAAAATAAAAACTTAATCAAAGTTATGTATTAGATATTTAAAATAGTTTCTCTCTACAAAATAATCGTAAAAGCACATTGATATTTGCTTTTTTCGTAATTTGACTCTCAAAAATACTTTTTTTAAAAAGATAGTCAAACACAAATTGCTTATCAAAAGCATTTTTTCAAATGAATTTGTCAAACACAATTTATTTTTTTTAAAAGCACTTTTCAGAAAAGCTATTTTAAAAAAACACTTCTAAAAATAATTTTTTTTAACCGTAATGCCAAACAGACAAAATCATACTATATATGAATAAGAGACAGAAACAAAATCAATTTAATTGATTCTAGAAATCAAAACATTAAACTATTTATGGTATCTAACGCATGAATCAACATAAAAACTACCATTTGAATTATATCCAGTCATATTTACTAGTCAAATATTTTTTAATTTAATTTTTTTATTTATTTATTATTTTTGACAAATAAAAAAGAACGATGTTTTTTCTATTACATCTTCAGTATATTAAAATTGACTAAATGTCTTTAAAAAAAGTAGTGACTAAATATATTTGGAACTATGTCAATAAAAAAGATGAGGAAAAATCCTTTTAGCCAAAATGATAAAATAACATATTTCACACTACATTATTTTACCTTTTTAAATATTTTTATCCTTTTAACTTTAATACCTTTTAATTTAAAAAAAAAACAGTTTATTTTAAAATAAAAAGAATATCATAGACTTTTAAATATTTTTACCCTTTTAATTATACCAATCATTATGTCACAATTTGATAAATAAAATGATAGATTCCTTATACCAATCATTAGAGAAAATGACATAAATAGTCCCTTAATTATAGGAGTAGGTCTAAATTGGTCCCTTAACTATACACTTAACGGATTTAGTCCTTTAACTATTCAAAAACTTATCAATTTTGGTCTCTTAACTATATACTTATCGGTTTTAGTCCTTTAAATATTCAAAAACATATCAGGTTTAGTCTTTGTCCATTTTTTTTAAATACAAATAGTTTAGGTTTATATTAACGGAATTCATGCATCATCAAATTAAATCTTTTAGCAACTTTTTCTGTTGTTTTTCTCTCTCCGCTATTTTTTCTTCAAATTAACCTTATGCGAAGAACCTTAACCTCAACGATTCAAAATAAAATTCACGAGGAAAGAAAATATAAGTCATAATTTTATTCAACAAAGGATAAAATGAAGCATATTATTGCTACTAATGACAAGAATATGCTAAACTTTATTATAAAAAAGAAAAAAAATTATTACCTGTTAAATCCAAAATTTGTACTCCAATGACTTCATTGAACGAAATTTGTTTAATTTTTCAGAAATTGAAATTTATAAAATGGTAGATTTGCAATTTTTTAAATAAATCAATTTTATTATTCTATTCATTTTATTTTACATGAAGAAATTTGAGTAAATTAAATAAAATTCGCACGGATTAGCATATTCAAGTCATTAACAACAATTATATGCTTAATTTTATCCTCCATTGAATAAAATTATGACTTATATCTTCTTTCCTCATTAATTTTATTTTTAATCGTTGACGTTATAGTTCTTTTCATAAGAGTAGTTTGAAGAAAAAAGGGCGGGGATATAGAAACAACTTTAAAAAATGGGTTAAAAATTTAATTTAATGAATATTTCGGTTAATATAAACCTAAGTTATTTGTAATAAAAATGGACAAAGACCAAAACTGATAAGTTTTTGAATACTTGAAGGACTAAAATTGGTAAGTTTATAGTTAAGGGACTAAAACTGATAAATGTATAGTTAAGAGACCAAAGTTGATAAATTTTTGAATAGTTAATGGACTAAATCCGCTAAGTGTATAGTTAAGGGACCATTTTAGACCTACTCCTATAGTTAAGAAATTATTTATGTCATTTTCCCAATCATTATGTCAAAATTTGATAAATAAAAAGTGACTGAGGAAGTATTTAAGTGTGTTCATTCCTAAAATGTATGCTAATTACCGCGTTAATTATTAATTATATCATTTTTCCTACAAGTATATTCTCATTTGGTCCCTTTGGAAATAACAACATTAATTCTAAGATCCCCGCAATCTCTTGGAATACCAAAACTGAACCCATTTTCTCCGATCCGTCGTCTTCATAGTTCATACTCCCCAACTTCACTGTCTCACGTCACCTCTCTGTGTTTCAGAAAGCTTATCGCCTTTATAGACAACAACTTGAAGTGTTTTCTCTTCTTCATATGCTTCAGGTATTCTCATCCGCCGGCTTTAATTTTTTGCTGTTTCAGATTTTGTTTCCGTAACTTAATTTATATTTTTCTGTTAGATTGAAGTATTCGATTCGTTTATTTTGGAGTTTAGGTTGTAATTGAGTTTCAATTTTACTTCATGTGTATGCAGTGCTTCAAATCTGGTAATGCTCTAAAAATTAACTCTGTTGAACGCATCTTACTTTATTTTTCGCGTGCTTGATAAACTACAACTGTTAATTTATAGGCATTTCCCCTTATTTGGATTGTGATTACACGGTATCAAGCAGTTTATGAGTGAGTGTACTTACAATTAAGTTGGGCAAAAGTCAAACACAAGGACTTGAAGAGATAGGACAGTGGGGTGACACTATGATGTTTACTAATCCTAGGAAGTATGTGTCGTTATGAGTTATTGACTAAGGACTGTTTCGTTTGCTCTAAAACTCATGTTAGCTTGATTTGGAGAAAACAAACTAATCTAGTTTATCCTTTTCATTTGTTTTATTGGTGTTAGTAAACATTGCTTAACATATAGTTGGCATATGATATTCAATTGTTTGGGATAGATAAGTAGCAACAGGAAATTGGAATTCCTGTTGCTGCTGGTGTTTCACTTGGTATTGAGGTGACTAGTCTGTGAAAAAGAGGAATAGCAGTAAGATTGGTATCCAGGAAGTGGCTGCTCTTGGGCTCCCAGATTATGTATCTAAAAAGAGAACTAGTAAGGATGTGTAGAACTGAGAAATAAAGTAAACAGCAGTGCTGCATTCGTAGAAGAGGAGCATAGCAAGTATGTCTCTGCCTTCATTACATGCAGTGGCGGATGTAGCTAACAAGATATGGGTTCAACAGAACCCTGTAATTTTAATTTGGAGCTTAGCTATATGGGTAATATATCACCAAAATTTCATTAAACACATTTTGAACCCATCATTTCAAAAGTGCAATGGGTTCACTGGTAAAATTATAAAGATTAAACCCATCAAGTTAAAATCTTGGATCTGACATTGATTACATGGAGGGCTAAAAGAAGAAAAAATAGAAAATAGGCAAAATAGGAGGGTATTTTTTGTGATTTTGTGTAATTGATATTGACCATGCTTTAGAGGCTCCATAGGAATACAATTCTAAAATGAGCTTGCGTCACTGTTCGTCTTACTAAATGAAACCAGGTCACAAGCAAGAAGTTGTTTTGTGGATATGAGTTCACAGAGAGGTAAAAGAAAATGAGAATCAAGCTGAAGAGACGAACTTGTCCCTTGAAAATAATGTAGTTTGTCGGTCTCTACATTGGCATGTTTAAGGATTCTTGTCTGTTAGTTTGGATTTGATGTTAAACAAGTTGCATTGTGATGAGAGTTTGCATACATAGGCATCATATTTCCTGCTGAGATCAGTTAATTTATTGAGGTCAAGACGAGGTCCGCTAATATATTCAAGACTAAGAGTGCTAATAATCTACTGCAGGAAGCAGAGATGGAATTCTATTTCTCTTACATGAAGTATACCATCAATCATGGAGTACGCTGTAATTTGGGATAGCAAAACAAAAGCTACTAATATTGACATCACTTTTGCATGCTGAAAGCCTCAAGTTTATCGAGGTTAATGCTTCTGAAATTGAGATGGGGAGTCCACACATATGTACAAGATCAAGATAGCTGATAACCTACTGCAAGAAACGGAGACAGAATTCTATTGCTCTTTCCAGCAGCTACCAGCAATTTTGGATGATACTGTGATTCATGAGAGCACAATAAGATCCACTAACATAGACATTATTTTGCCTGCTGACAGCAGTGAGTTTAATCAGATTAATTTTGTAATTCAGACGAGGAGCCCACAAATATTTCTAGACCAAGAGTGCTAATAACCTCTTGCAGGTAGCAGAGAAGAAATTCTATTGCTCTTGCAAGCAATATTCAAACAATTTTGAAGTATATTGTGATTCAGGAGAGCAAAACAAAGTCCACTAACATAGACATCAGTTTGCTTGATGAAAGCACTGAGTTTATTGGGTTAGCGTTTTTGTAATTGAGACGAAGAGTTCAAGATGTATCCAAGACCAAGGGTGCTAATAACATATTGCAGGAAGAGAAAAAATTCTATCTCTCTTTCAACTAGTGTACCAGATATCATGGAGGATGTTGCGATTCAGGAGAGCAAAACAAAGTCCAGTGACGCCGACGCTACTTTGCCTGATGAATGCACTGCTTTTGCATCTGAAACAAGGAGACGACAGATGTATCCAAGACCAAAAGTGCTGATAACATATTGCAGGAAGAGGAGAAGGAATTCTGTTGCTCTTGCAAGCACTATACCAGCAATTGTGGAGGATGCCGTGATTGAAGAGAGCAAAATAAAATCCGCTAACGTGGACATCACTTTGCCTGCTGAAAGCAGTGAGTTTATTGAGGTTAATGATTTTTCCATTGTTACAAGGAGTCAACAAGTACATCCAAGACCGAGAGTACTAATAACCTATTTTAGAAAGAGGAGAAGGAATTTCAGTACTCTTGGAAACAGTTTACCAGCATTCGTGGAGAATGTTGGCACTTGTGCTTTTGGGTCTTCAACCAATGAAATTTTCGATGGGGAAAGACAATCTTTAGCTGAAAGTAATTCTTCTCCTTCAAATTTGTGTGCTTTCATAGATGAAAACACTGAAATCACAAATGTCAGGACCGTCCCTCCATTGAGGAGAGCGCTTAATGGACGTTCAAATAAAAAGCTCCTTGTACTTGATCTGAATGGACTCCTTGCTGATATTGTTCCGCTTCAACATGTGCCGCGTGGTTTCAAAGTGGACATCATTGTTTCAGGGAAAGCAGGTAGGAGTGGCACCATTAATTTCATTCTGAAGTCTACTTTGTCTTTTGAAAAATCTTCTAACTGAGTTATCATCTGTTTTACCAGTTTTCAAAAGGCCTTTTCATGACGATTTTCTGCAATTCTGCTTTGAGAAATTTAATGTAGGTGTTTGGTCATCGAGAATCAGGTAGTTTCTGAATTTTGTTCACTTTCATATTTATGAAGTTTATATATGTGCAAACATATTTATGTGTGTTGTCCAAAAATTTGCAGGAAGAATGTGGAGTTGTTTCTTGATTTTCTACTGGGAAATGCCAAGGAAAAATTGCTCTTCTGTTGGGTAAGGATCTGTTCTTCCTCAATATCATAAATTAGCGTCGGTGCAAGTCTGCAAACTTTAATCTGAAAGCACCAGGAACAAAAAAAATAATCTTGTGAGCCTGGTTGCTTAATTCTGGATATCAAACAGCCCTAGAAAATTATACTTAGAACAAGAATAAGGTCCATATGAAAAAGCACACGTGATTTCAGTATGGTCTTTCTTGTATGAGCACCCAAGATTATATTATGCTTTCTTCTTCCATTTTACTATTTTTCCTGTGTCTTTCTATGGAATTTATGAAGCTGTATATATGATCATCCCATTGATAGGTTGTAAACTAATAAATTTGAGCTACGGCTAGTACATGCATTTTTTGCTTTCTTGTTTCATTTAAGGAGATCGTTTCCAAAAATTTGATAATGCATTGGACAAAAAACAGCCTTTGTGAAGTCACCAACTTCAGGAAAAAAAAAAAAAAACAGCCTATGTGGGTCAGGTAGGAAATAGCTCTGAATAAATTATACATGGATGTATCACTATCTTTTCTGTGTGTGTGTACATACAGGGGTGAGGTGGGGGTGGGGTGAACATCCTGCGAGCAGTGTGTGAGATATAGTCCTTTGAGTGAATTCCGAGAATACTCAAAGGATCACTGCCTAAGAAGAGTAACCACCAAAATGCTACTAGTGTCGAAAAAAAGAAGAGTAACCACCACCTATCAGGCTACATCAACCAAGTGAACACTATCCAAATCTGTCCCAATTCATAACTGAAGGCTCTAGCATACTTCTATGCAGGGAATTATCTTTTTTGGCATTGTCAGTAACTATAGCTTCACAATATAGTGACTATAGGTGTGGAGCTTCTCTCTCTCTTTCTCCATTGGTCTTCTTCAACTCATCTCCTGTCTCTTGCTCTTGATTTTCCCTTTTGCTTGAGGACCGAAAAATATCTTAGAATCCCTGAGAGCTGGTTTAGTAGGCCTCATGGAGGACATCCCAGTATAAAAAGATTGTAAGGAGAGGATCTAATGGTTTGGTAAATTGTACTAATGGAATATTCCGTGAATAATCTATTTTTACATTTGATTTGAATCTGACTTTTTAGTACCAAAAAACCCTTGAAGCACTTAATTCTAGTCTCTCATGCTACATTGCTTATCTTAATCAATTAATATTTTGTTTCCCTCAAAATGTTTTTTTATATATTGGCATGTTTTCCTACATATTCTAGGAAATGAAAGACAAGAAATACTTGTTACAGTATTTCATAAACTTTGATTATGAATTTGAATTAACGAAATTGATAGCCTAGCCTTTTCCTGTTATAGTTTCTTTCATTCATAGCTTTCAACACAGTATAATAACTTCGAATGTTATGCAGGATCAATCCCATTGCACTGATACTGGTTTCCCTGTTGTTGGTAAGAAGAGAAGCAAGCCTATTATTTTGAAGAAGCTTAAAAAATTATGGGAGAAGTTTGAACCAGATCTTCCATGGGAGAGGGGTGAATATGATGAGTCAAACACACTTCTGTTGGACGATTCTCCGCACAAGGCCTTGTGTAATCCAGTGAGTATTAACCCTTTCTTTGTTGCTGGGAACCTTCCTCCATGACCTTTAAGTAAATGATTTTGCACTGTGTTTTATTATTTTCAGCCAAACACAGCAGTATTTCCAAATACATACCTCTACACGGATGAGAAAGATGATTCACTAGGTGTGTATTTCTCTCTCTTTCAAACATGTACATGATGGGTAATCAGACTATTATGTTTGGACTTCACTTCATGCATCTCCTGCTTGGGCATTTTCATATAAATTGTGCAAATAGACGCTGAACTCTCTGTCCTTTGATTTTCATCTTTTCTGAATGGGTCTCAAATTGTACTTGATAGTTTCCCACATTTCAACTTCTTTCAATATAACCAAGTGCTTTATTTTAATGTGAATATATTTGGTTCAAGTACCATTCGGGGTGGCCCAGTGGTTTGGGCTTGGGACTTTAATGTTGGAGGTCTCAAGTTCGAAACCCCTTGCCAGCGAAAACAAGGGGTTTGCCTTCTGGGTCGAGCTCGTCGCACCAGGCTTGCCTAGTGCGGGTTACCTCTCCTATGTGGTTTGCGAGCTATTGCATAGGAGCGGGGGTTTTACCTTGTGCGCACCCAAAGGGTAGCGGCTGCGGGTTTTCCTTGTCATAAAAAAAATAAAATATTTGGTTCAAGTAATTCCTCTATTTGTGTGGGATATGAATGATAGTTGTATTCCCCTGTGAGTGCATGAATATGACTTGAATAGTATTGTATCCAATATATTTTTAGTGATGTAGTTGTATTATATATATCCATCCGGTGCTGTCAAGATTAAATAAGCTTCATCTCATTATTCGCCAACAGGGCCAGAGGGTGATCTGCGCCTTTATCTTGAAGGACTGTCCATGGCTGAAAATGTTCAGAAGTATGTAGAGAGTAATCCATTTGGTCAACGACCAATCACTGAGAAGAATGCATCTTGGCGTTACTATCGCAAGGTCATTGAAGCCACTACATGCATTCCAGAACATAGTGCTGACACAATTTCAACTTAGCAATACTGATGCTACACTTGAACTTTTGCATCTATTTTTTGGATTGCTGTAGTTGGGGGGATGTCTGCTTTGGTTTGGGATTCAATATTTTTTGCTTTTTGCTTTGCTAGGACACAACAACTGCAACAGTAGCCTCATCCCTGACCCAAAACTGTAAAGTATTTCCTCCCCCGTCAAATATAATCTAGTAGCAAGCTGTAACCTAGGCAAGTTCATGTAGTATTATTCGATCCAAGAACAAAGAGGTATAGTTAGTCCTGGCTTCCTGCAGCTCACAGGTACACAGTTGTTTTGTTGTATTTTTTGGACAAAGTTATTTCATTGGCCCCTTTTCCCCTGATGGATGAATTTTACTTTCATTGAATTTCTCTCAAGTCTGATGACATCTTACACTCCCAAGACCCGCCACTTGTGAGATTACACGGAGTTTTAGTTTTAGTTTTGTTTTGTACCTTAAATTCCAGACTCTGCACTGTGACCAGCAAAGCAAATTAGCTGCAAATACAATAATAGCTGACAAAATTATTAAGTAGTCAATATTTTGCCCCCTTTTGAATTCAAGATTTTAGTTGCCCACCTTCCTCGTCACTGTCAACATCACAATCTCTCTCTCTGTATTCTCTTATGTGGTAGTTAGAATTTATTACTCATATCACTATCTAATAGTAATAACTAATAACTTAACCCAATATATTATTACATGTCTATTCATCTCAACTCTAATATTTTAGAGTACATTATTAAGAAGCTATTTATTGCTTAACTTCATTATATATACCTACCATATGCTTCCATGTGCATTAAACTCGCTTCAAATCGCTTTTACTATATACCAAAGAAATAAATAAGGAGAGAAACATTGGACTTCATTTTATACTTGTCATTTCTGGATGCACACACAAAATTGAGCCCACAATTATGAATTATGAAAGTGATAATCAACCAAATAATGGTGGTCGTGGTCCATAGTTGGGTCCTTTTGACAGCTACGAAGAGCCCAAATATGTTGAGGATAGTGTAAATGAGTGTTTGTGGTTAGAATGAGATAATACTTTTTAGGTGCCTTGTCCTTTATCAACCAACTCACTAATTAAGTTATTAGGTAACTAATTACAATCAACTTGTCTAAGCATGTGCTTTAGATTTGGAAATTTATTTTATGATCTGGCTTAGCTTAATTGCATTCATTTGTAGCTTCCATCCAAAAAACTTGTCTCATATATTTCTCTTCAATTGACATATAGCTGATCGAATTCACCATTTACTTTTCCTAACTGATATTACATTGATTACACATCTGTTGGTTATTTTTTAGTTTTAAGCGGTTAGATGAACAACTATTTACGATAAGTCCATATTCTTCTTTTTTCATTGTTTGTTTTTTTAGTGATGTGTAACTACAAAAATCTTGTTTACTCAACCTTCATGGTCCCTATAGTGTCACGGGCACAATAACTTTGGGTTGTTAATTTGAAGCAACTAGTTGCTTTCACAATAACTACAAAATGTGATATATATACATGAATTACAATTTAATGAAAGTGCCACAAATAGATAGAAATATATTGCTTTATACATAATTGTATTTATTACATCAACATGAGTCATGGCCCCTTTTTGATAACCTAAAAGGTAAACAAAATCTAGAGCTTTATAAAAAAGTGCATCTTGATGATAAACTATATATTCTTCAACAATTAGGTTTAGAAGTTTGGTATTTCGAAACAAAAAGCAAAAGTTAGGGTTTGCTTTTTTTTTTTTTTACTTTAGAAATGATAGCCAAAAGTTTATTATAAGAGTAAACTTTTGCTTTCAAGAAATATCATTACTTGAGAATAATTAATGAGTAGTAGTCTTAATTTGTCTTTTTCTTCTTTTCTTGGAACTTGGAAGAAAAACTTTGCAAGATACTCCCTATATCTAGGATCCTTCTTTTCTTAATTAGACATCTCAGATGCCAGATAACGATAAATACAAAAAAAATTATAAAAGAATTTGAATGATAAATAGAACAAATATATAAGGAAATCAACATAATTCAACAATTAATATATATAGAAATAGACCTTATATACACAATATGATTATGAATATCACACGCCACTCGCTTCGCCATATATCTTCGATTGAAGCTTTAAAAATAATAATAAAAATCCTAATAGGTTTATGGAAAACGTTTTTCCTATAATTGGCTTTAGTCATACGATTCTCAATTAGTCGAGGAAATAAAAAAAGATATTGAATATTAATGGGACCTCTATCACTCCTCACGCAAGTTCACTATTGCACATTAATGATTAGATTGGATAACCTATGGATGGTTGAGCCCCAACTTTTGGTGGAAAAAAAACTATCTTACGCAACTCAATGCAATGATATGTCACTTTACACAAAGATTTATTTATATGTTATGTAAAAGTAGGATTATTGTGGGAGAAAAAAAGTTGGACATAATGTAGCAATCAAAGCATAATAGGGTTGGGTGGGTAGGATCGAAAGAAATTTAGGTTAGAACATGGGCTAATATGATTGAGTTGTTATTGCCTAATAGAGTTAAATTATAGGGCACCTCACATGCATGTGGAGTGGTTTCTTATTCACTTTTTTGCATGTGCCTCTCACCTATTTCCCTTTGCTCAAACCACTCTGTCTCTTGTCTACACCTACATATCAACATCATTTTGCTTTTCCCTTGTTATGTATTTTTTTTCCTCTCCTCTCCTGGTGTTCGATATCTACATTGAAGTTTGATTAAATTTAAATTTGCGCTAGAAAGTCTCATTAAAGATAAAATACTTTCTAACAAAGACGACTAAGTACTCGGGGGGACTCGGATATAATATCTCTAGTTAAGGATGAAGGAGTATTAACACTCCACCACAACCCTTATTGATGCCTTGATATGTATTCTGCTAGCATTTCGTCATAAATTTTGGATCAAATTTTAATGATTTATCTTTAAATATTTGTTCGGTCGATCATGAAATTGATTAGATTATACTGAAAATAATTGAAGTTTCTGAGATCTTTACTCACAAAACTACAATTTTTTTCTAAATAGAATATATATCCAAATACAACTTTCAATTACAAAAACTCAAAATTTCAAATTTCGATTTCTTAATTTATGACCAAACGAGATATTCACATTATTTCTCCAAGGTGCATAGGTTCTACTACTGTAGTATATATTTATGTATGCACATGAAAACTTGCTACATATGGTTATGATTTCTTAAACTTTAATCATCACTAAAAAAGTTACTTTCAACGTCTCAAATTATATGTTATGTTTCTTACCTATCATTTAAGAAAACAGAATTAGGAGTTTTTGAACATTTTATTTTTTTAAGATATGGAGTAATATCTATTCATTAAATATTTATTCTATTAAGATCTTTGGAGTCTTCAGAAACAATTATTATTAGTGATAAAATAGAAAATAAATAATTAAGTTTGTCTTAACTTCTAAAATAACAAATAATTTGAGACAATTAATTTTAAAAATTATGGCAGATCTAATTTGAAATTGAGGAAGAGTATTATCTCACGTCTATTTTAAATGTCGTTTTAACTAAATAAAGGGCAAAAAACATAAGTATACAGAATAAGCACCTTAATAACCACTATTATGAAAGTTTGTACAATTATTGATATGAACAATGTTTCAATTCTAATTCAATACAACAGACGATGAGATGCAACAAGTATGTGTTGATAAATACGTTGAAATTGGTGATTGTTATTTGTTTTTTTTCGTTATTGTTATTTTATGATCTGAAAATAGTAGTGTTGTATGTGATGAGTGTTGGTGTA
>JAJOOR010000035.1:0-23689 GCA_036250505.1 Solanum acaule
TTTTGTAAATGAGCTTGACTCTGTTCTATGATGTCATTTTGAAATAGTTTGCCCTTAGTCCCTATTTCCCGTTAATTATGTTGATTGTACTTCCGCGATCGATGAAGTGTGATGACAAGTTTGAGAGGCTTGTTTGGGGTTCCTTCGGGTTCCTCATTCGCCATGTCACGTCTAGGCCCTAGGCTTGGGTCGTGACATTACATAAATCTCATAGTGCAAGACTTAAATTACATTCTATCCCTACTCTTTTTCAATTTACAAAAATCCTTCAAAATCAGTGCTATCCGGATACATAACAAACAAGCCGGATACATTAAAACAAATTCAGTTACACTTTTAAAGGAAATAGAATATAAAATTGAATGTGAGTTCCCTAAATCACGCTAATCTAGTTGATTTTAATCTCTCCCAAATCTTAACAGATTCAATCAAATCAAAATTCAAATTTTCTTTTCTCAATTCTCTTCCAAATCTGCCAGCTTCAATTCAAAATTTAAATTTTCTTCTCTCAATTCTATTCCAAATCCGTCTAGCTTCAAACAATTCAAAGTTTCTTCTTTCAATTCTCACCCAAATCGTAATAAATTTTAAAAAAAGGTCGAAAACAATAGCTGATACATGATGAATACATTCAAGAATTTGGAAAAATAAGGTGAGTTATGAACGATACATAAATGATGAATTTCAAATTTCTTCTCCCAGTTCGTCGAAGATCCTTTCAATTTTGTTAGTAAGTTATTGTTGCATCTTTCAGGTTTTCTCTATAACAACTGGCGTTCACCGTGTCGTCACTCGAGAAGGATCTATATATCCTAAGTCCTAATTGGTGTCTTACGTACTGGAAATATGAAGCTAATCAACAAGCACATGTGTTCCTTTGTTTCCCTTTGCCAGAGAAATATGACACTAAAATATTTATCAACTTTGTCAGAGAAATATGACATTCAAAATTGTCGATTTTTTTCAAGAGACTGGATTTTCACTGTATCTGATATGCATTAATACAACAGATCAAAAGGATGAAGAGATACATAGCTTTGATGTATCATCTATCCCTTTTATAATGCTGTGTAATCGTTTTTTGAATTGTGTTTTCAAGATGGATAGATTTATCAATACATTACTATTTATGTATATTGTTTAAATTGATAAGTGTTGTATTTCTACTAGATACATTAAATAAAAAAATTGTTGCCCCTAAGATGTTAGGTTTGAGATCGATACATTACTGTATGGTAATTGTTATGTATAAGATATATTTAGTATAAATTCAAATTCATGTATCATGCCTAAAAAATTAGTGCATGATACATTATTAACCAACTTTGATATTGAATGACACCATATTCCCCTTAGGAGAAAGCCTCAATGGCTCTTTCAGAATCTGACTTCTTCAAATCAATTAGTACCTGATCAAGATCTTGCTTAGCCTTCACATTCGATACAAAAGACGATTCCAACCCATTATGAACAACCACCCCACCTTCACTAGAATCAACCAAGAGAACACCCGATCCGGCCAACCCATGAACATAAAAAATTAACTCTTTCTTACCATCCTTAACATGAGCGATACTTCCCATTGATAGTCGACTAAGAGCATCCACCATCACATTTGCTTTACCTGGTTGATAATGGACACTCATGTCATAATCCTTCAATAACTCAAGTCAACTCCTTTGGCGAATGTTCAAATCCTTTTGAGTGAAAACATACTTCAAACTCTTGTGGTCGGTAAACACATCTACATTAACAACATATAAGTAATGTCTCCAATCTTTAAAGCAAACACTATCGCTGCTAACTCCAAATCATGAGTCGAATAATTCTTTTCATGAGCCTTAAATTGCCTTGAGGCATAAGCGATGACCTTTCCATGTTGCATCAAAACACAACCAAGACTAATCTGTGAAGCATTATAATAAACCACAAAACCATCTGATCCTTACGGTAATGTTAAGATAGGGCTTAAGTGAGTCTATCCTTCAACTCTTGGAAACTCTTCTCACAAGCTTCCGACCATAGGAATTTAACTTTTTTTGAGTCATTGTCGTCAAAGGAGAAACAATAGAGGAAAATTCTTTCACAAACCTTCTATAATAACTGGCAAAACTCAAGAAACTCCGTATATCTGAAGCGGACAAAGGTCTAGGACGATTCTTAACCGCCCAGTCTTCTTAGAATCAAGTTGAATACCTTCACCGCATATAATATGGCCAAGGAAAGCAACATACCTCAACCAAAACTCACATTTGCTAAACATAGCATACAATTCACGATTCTTGAAAATTTGCAATACAATCCTCAAATGATCAACATACTCATCCTCATTCCGTGAGTAAATCAAAATATCATCAATAAACACAATCACGAATATATCAAGATATTGATTGAAGACTTTATTCATCAAACTCATGATCGTCGCCAGGGCATTAGTCAAACCAAAAAAGATTATTAAAAACTCATAGTGACCATACCAAGTTTGAAAAACCGTTTTCAGAATGTCACTCTCCATCTCCCTCAATTGGTGATAACTCAACCGAAGGTCAATTTTTTAGAAGTAACTTGCTCCTTGGATTTGGTCAAACAAATCATCAATTCTTGGAATATGATACTTATTCTTAATGGTAACTGATATACTGTGAGTTTACGATATTTTTAATGCGTTTCACTTAGAGTTTTTGTGTGTCTTCGACTATTTTGTTATTAGGAATAATGTTTTGGTGTGATTCTTGCAGGAAATAGTCTTGGATGCGGTTGATGAAGATGCGAGCTGAAAAGTGCTGAAGTAGCCACCAACGGAGCCACCCACGGATCGTAGGTCCAGCGATGGGCCGTGGATGGGCAGTCGTAGGTCCTAGTTTGGGAGTTGAGTTCCAATACTTAGTCCACGGAATGCCAGGACGGACTATAATCTAGTCCACAGATCGTAAGTGATGCATCATAGGTGGAAGATCATGGAAGTCTGACCAAGTGTCGAACCACGTAGTAGACGACAGACTGTAGGTTGACCCATGGGACATCCTGCACATCCGTCGATAGATATCTGGGAGTTGAAGGTTCCAGTACCTGATTAATTTTTCTAATTGTTGGACCACAGAGGGGGACTTACGAACTGTGGGTTGACCCACGATTCGTAGGTCAAGGCGTCAACAGAAACCTCATTTCAGCAGTGTATTTCCTTATTTTGTTTTCTGTTTACTTTAGGATTTGTTTTCTATAAATAGGAGTTGTAATCCTCATTTTTGGGGGTTAGACATTATTGTAAACTTCTAGTTTTTGATCATTTGAGAATTAATTTTGCAAACACTTGGCAATTTAATTTTTGAAATTCGTTTGATACAATTTTCACTTTGAATTTCAATTCAAGATTTAGGTTTTCATCTATTATCATTGTAAGTTCATGAATTATTTTAACCTAGTTATGAGTTGTGAATTATCAAGCATGAGTAGCCAAATCCACAACTAGGGTTGTGGGAAACATGAGCAATTAACAAAGTATGAATAATAATTAAGTAATTCTTGAATAGTGTTTATGCATGTACTGTTAATCCTTTCATTTAAAAGTCTTTTTAACGGGTGCACGTGTTAGAACTCGCCTCGTTCCTACTTTCCGAACCAAGGAGGTAATGAATGAGAAAATGATTAAACAACAGAGATTTAGTGGATGCTATAATAGTCTAATGTCAATTGGAGTGAGGGTGAAAACTAACTCATACATTGATATGATGACTAATCTGAGGTAAAGGTAAAGGTTAGTAAAGCATACACCCGTAGCGGGACCAAGGTGCGTTGTGAAATTCCCTATTTGGAGGACCAATTACTTAGAGATACCCAACTTACCAACTTTGCATGTTAAACACTAGGAAATGATTACTATTATTAGGATTACTGCGTTAAGAGCTTGTGGGGAATATACATACCCTAGTTTCCATCTTATATTGATCTCTCAAACTGTGAATCTTGTCTACTTGTTACTTAAGCATTCAAATCTGTTATTTACTTACAAAATCCCCCTATTTACTTTGCTCAGAAATAGTTTGACTAAACGGATATAATAGTGAGTTAAGTTTAAGTCTGAACCATATTCCTGGTGTGATCGGCCCCAACCTACAAGTTGGGTTCTTTACTTGATAACGATCGCTTATACTTCTTTAGGGAGGTGTAATTTGAGCATATCAAATTTTGGCATTGCTGCCGGGGAATATGGCTTTTAGATTAAGTTTAACTACATTATTGAACTTTAGTCAAGTATTTCCTGATTTTACATTTTTCTTTTGTTTTTATTTTCTATAGGTTTCTACTCTAGCGTATGCCAAGTACACGGAGTTGAGGCGAACCATTAACCCCTTACGATCCAAAGTTGAGTAAAACTTTGAGAAAAATGAATAATCAAGGGGTTCATAACAATCCAATTGGAGAAAATCTAGGAGATGAAGTTGAATTGCAGCCTCCTATAATTGTTAATGTGCACGCTCAGGTTCATGGTGGTAATCTAATTAGAGATGCAGAGAAGGTACATAATCCACCAACACCTAGGTTGCGTGATAACTACAGTGTTGACTACAGTACAGTTGAATTAGAAGGGCCTATTGTTCTTCCTCATCTACCTCCAGGGCATACATTTATGGTGACTAACAGTCTGATGCAAATGCTTATGACAAAAGGGTTGTTTTCTGGTCTAGCTTCGGAAGATCCACATGGTCACATGACTAAATTGAGAAGTGTCTGTAAGAGTTGTGTAGGACAACCAGAATTGGATATAAATGTCATAGGTTTGAGAGTTTTCCCTCTGTCATTGACTGGTGATACTGCGGTATGGTTTTCTAAGCTTTCATACAATTTGATTCATATATGGGACCAACTGCATAGGATTTCACGGAGAAGTATTTTTCGGTGTCTAAGAAGCTATATCACAAGGATAAACTGAACAATTTTGTAGCACTACCGAGGGAGTTTGTAAGCAGTTCATGGGATAGGTTCACTGTGTTCATCACAAGTGTTTCGAATCACCGCATTGATGATGAGTCACTGAAGGAGTATTTCTACAGAGGGCAGGATGACAATGGAAATGTTGTGCTAGCTACTATTGCTGGAGGGTTATATGGTGAGTGCACTTTTGAGGAGATTGCTGAAAAACTAGAGAAGATTTCCAGAAACAATAAGGCATAGAGCACTAGAAAGGCTAATACTGGAAGGAACACGTTCGCGGTCCAAACTACACCAAATCAAGCAAATGATGACATTCGTGAAGAGATGGCTCAAATGAGGACAGAACTAGGTTTGGTATTGAAACATGTGAGTGAAGGTGCAGAAAAAGTGAATGCGGTAAACTACTTAACTAGACCTCTACCACCACCACCAGTTGAGGAATGTTACTATGAGGAGGATGCATATTTGGTTAATGATCAAACTAGGGGTTTCCGAACCAACGCCCAAGGTTCCAACTCAAATAATTGGCGCCAAGGTCAAGGAAACCAAGGTCGGAACTATGGAAACTACAATCGAGAAGGAAACTATGTCTAGGATGGGAACTACAATCGTGATAAAAACAACAACCGGAACAACTATGACAACATGAATGAGAGAGTTGGGCCCTATGTTCAACTTGGTAATAGAGAATCTGGTAATAAAGAGGGTGGTAGTAGTATGTCACGCATTGAGGATATGATGAAGAAGATGATGAAGAGGTTTGATGCGACTAATGAGAATGTGAAAGAGATGCAAAATGACTTGTCTGGAATAGGTCAAAAAGTTGATGCTCATGCAGTGTCGATCAAGCAACTTGAGTAGCAGTTTAGTCAGTTGTCCACTACTCTGAACCCACGTCAGCCTGGCACACTCCCTAGCAACACCATCCAGAATTCGAAGAATGATGGGCATTGTATGGCAGTCACTAATCGCGGAGGTAAACAACCATTGATCCCTCTATGCCGTCTGAGGTTGAAAGTGTGGTAGAAAAAGATGCCGATGAGATTGAGGTTGCTGGAGAGTCAAAAAATGCTACAGAGAAGGAAGCAGTGGAGAGTCAAAAAATGCTACAGAGAAGGAAGCGGAGGTGACCCAAAAAGTCGTTCCCATGCCTAGACCTCCACCTCCATTCCCACATATATTGGTGAAAAAGACCGAAGAAGGAAAATACTGCAGGTTCATAACTATGTTGAAACATCTTTCCATTAATGTTCTGTTGATAGAAGCTTTGGAGCAAATGCCTGGGTATGCAAAATTCATGAAGGATTTGGTGACCAAAAAGAGGGATGTCAGTTTTGAGGATGAAGAAAGGTTACAACATTGTAGTTCTATTATTACGCAGTCACTAGTGCAAAAGAAAGAAGATCCTAGAGTTTTCACTATTCCTTGTACCATTGGGATGTTGCATTTTGCAAAGGCTTTGTGTGATTTGGGTGCCAGCATTAATCTGATGCCATTGTCGATCTACAATAAGTTGGGTTTATGGGCTCCAAAACCGATTGTGATGCTTCTACTCGTGGCTGATAGAAGTATGAAGAAGCCCATTGGTGTTCTCCAAGATGTCCTTGTGAAAGTGGAGTCGTTTATTTTCTGGTGGATTTTGTGATACTTGATTGTGAGGTTGATTTTGAGGTTCCCATCATCTTAGGGAGATCATTCCTTGCTGCTGGACATGCCTTAGTCAATATGAAGAGAGGGAAGATAAAGTTGCGACTGAATAATGAGGAGGTAACTTTTAATATTTGTAGGTGTATGAAGCAGGAAAGTGATCTTAAGTCGGTATCGGTGGTGAATCATATTGTGGAGCAAGGTTCTGAAGTGTCTATTGAAGAGACGTTGGGTGTTGATGCACTGGCAGCGGTAATGATGAATTTTGACGGTGATGGTATTGAAGACTATGATGAATTAGTTGCCACACTTGATAGGTTTGAATTCCATTCCAAACCAAAAATATTGGAGTTAGATATGAAGAATCGTGACTCTCTACCTACAAAACCGTCTATGGAAGAGCCTCCAAAATTGGAGCTCAAGGCTCTACCATCTCATTTGAGGTATGTATTCTTGGGGAAAGATGACACTTTGATGAGTCCACGATTTGGACTTATTTAGGGCTTTATTTTAATAGATTTAGTGTCCTCAAATGCATATTTTGTGTCAATAACTGATGTAAATCCTTGATTTTCAGGTATTTGGATTGAGGAACAAAGCATGGACACTAATAGACAAAAAAGGAACAAGGCAGCTGAAAGAACGAAGAAAAGAAGGCCTGAGGATCGCCTAAACCATTGGGTGAGTCGCGGAATAGCCATGGTCTCGCCTAATGTTCTAGTGTGCCAAGTCCTGAAGGAGAAAATCAAGTTGGTCATAGAAAGGAGCAGTCAGTAAGTTGTCAAACGGTTCCGTGATGCAGTGCTATATCGCCCAAAGTTACAGAACTTGAAGTTGCTGAAGGTAAAAGCAAAAAGGCGTTGGAACTGACCAAAGGGCGGATCGCCGAGTGGATGACGATCCCGACTTATCGCGCCGAATGGTCCTTCGCAACACATTTTTGGCGAATATAGATACATGTTTGAATTTTTAGTTTAGCATCAGATTTTTAGGAGATTTTTATCTAGTTCTCATTATTGTTCAGTTTTTAAGTTAGAAAGCAGAGAACTGAGTTTGGAGACAATATTTTCTTAGCCTTGAAGATTTGAAGATTTCTATTTCTGAGAAATTGGAAGTGGGTGTTGAAGATTCTTTATCTTAAACCTTTGTAAAGACAATATTAATCGTACCCAGTTGATGGAAACACAATTTGGTAACGATTTCTATCTTTTTATGATGTCAAAAACAATTATTGGGGTGTGATTATGTGATTATGGGTTGATTTAGTTGCTGGGTATTGTTAATTGATAGTGTAAATGTTGTTTAAAAGTGATTTCATGAAGTAATTGTGGCTTAATGTAAATGGTTGTATTGCAAATGCAACTCTACCTTCGTGTTTTTGGCTTGCTCGAGAGAAAGGTTTTAAAACCAAAATTATTGATTTGATGGTCTGTAGGTATTGGGTTATCATGGGTTCAACTCGAGAAAGTGAATCCTAAACCCTTTTCCACAGATTCAGCTCGAGAGAGCGAATGGACTAAAGCGTAGGCTGTTTTTAATTGCTGCTTATTGGTGTTCGAGAGAAACCAATTTGATTCGGGGTAAATTATTTGAGAGAAAGTTTATCCCACTAAAGTCTAGTTTATTCACTGATTTAGAACTATTCACTATTAATTGCTATCACCCATTTGTCTACCTTAGCCCATAATCCAATCACATCCTAAGAACCCGTCTCTATATTTGTTATTTTCGTTTTATTTGCTGTTGTAGCTGATATTTGAACCCAAATCCCCTATTATTTGACACTTGTGTCCCCCAAACTTGAACCATGCTTTTATTCGTAAATGTTTTTACCTATGATTGACTTGAACACATTCATGTTTTTCTATTTATTCTCAAATACGTACCACTCCCTGTGGGATTTGACCCCAACTCACTTAATTGGGTTATATTACTGACTAATGATCATTGACATTTAGTATTGGATGAAGTGTCCTGATATGTGTAATCACACTTTACCGGTAATCATTGCTGCTGATTTGAGTGAGGAACAAGTAGAGGCATTGGTTTCTGTGTTAAAAAGGTTCAAGCGGGCTATTGGGTGGACTATTGCGGACATTATTGGGATTCTCCTGGCATTTGTTCTCATAAAATCCAACTCATGCCGTACAGAAATCCAAGTATTGAGCACCTAAGGAGACTCAATCTACCTATGCAAGAGGTAGTGACAAAGGAAATTATCAAATGGTTGGATGTTTGAGTCATATACCCCATTGCAGATAGTAGTTGGGTCTGTCATATTCAGTGTGTACCTAATAAAGGTTGGATTAATGTAGTTCCTAATGCGAAAAATAAGCAGGTTCCAATGAGGCCAGTGAGTGGATGGAGAGTATGCATGGACTACCGCAAACTAAATGCCTGGACAGAAAAAGATCATTTCCCGCTGCCGTTCATGGACTAGATGCTGGATCGTCTTGATGGTAAGGGTTGGTATTGTTTTCTAGATGGGTATTCAGGCGACAATCAAATCTCCATCGCTCTGAAAGATCAAGAGATCACCACCTTCACTTGTCCATATGGGATTTTCACTTTCAAAAGGATGTCATTTGGGTTATGTAATGCTCCAGCGACTTTCCAGAGGTGTATGATGTCGATATTTTCAGATATGGTAGAGGACACGATTGAGATATTTATGGATGATTTCTCTGTGGTAGGTGACTCATTTGATAGTTGTTTGATGCATCTGGCCGAGCTACTAAAATGATGTGAAGAGTGCAATCTCGTGCTCAATTGGGAAAAGTTCCACTTCATGGTCAAAGAGGGGATAGTTCTGGGGCATCCGATTTCGCACAAGGGAATTGAGGTTGATAGAGCCAAAGTTGAGGTAATAGATAAACTACCACCACCCATCTCTGTAAAAGGTGTTTGGAGTTTTCTTGGGCATGCAGGGTTGTATCGGAGGCTCATAAAAGATCTCAAAAATTGCACACCCATTATGCAAGTTACTCGAAAAAGAGTGTAAGTTTGATTTTGATGATGCTTGTCTGAGAGCATTTGGAGAGTTGAAAGAAAGGTTAGTATCAACATTTATCATTATTTCACCAAATTGGGGCAACCATTTGAAGTGATGTGTGATACGAGTGGGGTGGCTCTTGGTATGGTATTAGGACAAAGGCGGGAGAAGATTCTTCATCCGATTTACTATGCCATCAAAGCTCTGAATGTGTCTCAAAAGAACTATATCGTGACTGAACATGAACTCCTTGCTGTGGTTTTCTCATTCAAGAAATTTCGATCCTTCTTGCTTGGTACTAAGGTCATAGTGCATACTGGTCATTCTGTATTAAGGTATCTGATGGCTAAAAAGGATGCAAAACCGAGGTTGATTATATGGGTATTGTTGCTGCAAGAGTTTGATTTTGAGGTTAAGGAGAGAAAGGGAACAGAATATCAGGTTGCCGACCATTTGTCCAGATTGGATGAGGAAGCTATGATCAAGTTAGGAGATGGGGCTGAGATTAATGATGCATTCCCGGATGAACAAGTATTGGTTTCTTCTTATGATCTTATCCCTTGGTTCGCATATTTTGCTAATTACTTAGCAAGCGATTTGGTTCCATCGGCTTTGCCATTCCACCAAAGGAAAAAGTTTATGTTTGATGCGAAGAAGTTCTTTTGGGATGAGCCTTACTTGTTTCATATTTGTGCTGATGGGATTATTCGTTGTTGTGTTCCCGAGGTTGAGATGATGAGTATACTAGAGGCGTGTCATTCATCGCATATTGGTGGGCACCATAGTGGTATTCAGACTGCTCATAAAATCCTGCAGTGTGGGTATTACTAGCCTACCATCCACCAAGATGCTCATAATTTCACCAAGTCTTGTGATTGTTGCCAACGAGAAGGAGGAATTTCAAAGAAGCAAGAACTACCTATGAATATGATATTGGTGATTAAGCTATTTGATGTCTGGGGTCTTGACTTGATGGGTCCGTTTGTGAGTTCGCATGGGATGAAGTATATTATTGTTGCGGTTGATTATGTATCAAAATGGGTGGAGGCAATTGCGCTTTCATACAATGAGGGAAAAAGTGTCACCGCATTCCTGAAAAATAGTATCTACACCAGATTTAGTACACAAATGGCAATCATAAGCGATGGAGGTTCTCACTTTTTTACCAAGTTGTTCAAGGCGTTGCTAGAGAAATATGGTGTTCGTCATAATGTAGCCACTCCTTATCATCCGCAGTCTAGTGGGCAAGTTGAGGTGTCTAATAGAGAGATAAAGCAAATCCTTGCAAAGATCGTGAACGCCAACTGAACTGATTGGTCAAGAAGGCTTGATGATTCTCTATGGGCCTATCGCACCACATTCAAGACTCCCATAGGTATGTCCCCCTACCAACTTGTATATGGAAAGTCATGGCATTTGCATGTAGAGTTAGATGATAAAGAAATGTGGGCGCTAAAGAAGTTGAATTTGAATTGGGGTGCTGCATCGAGTGAAAGACTGCAAGATATGCATGAGCTTTATGCGTTTCCCCTAAAAGCATATGAGAGTTCAGCCTTGTACAAGGAGAAGATGAAAAAGTACCATGATCAAAAAATTGAAAAGCGTGAATTTATTGTAGGTGATCTGGTGCTCTTATTCAATTCAAGGTTGCGCTTGTTTCCTGGCAAGCTTAAGTCCAAGTGGACTGGGCCATTCAGAGTAACTCAAGTATTTCCACATGGAGCGGTTGAGCTTGAGAACAAGGAAATGACGAGGTTTAAGGTGAACTGATAGAGGATAAAGGTTTACTTGGGGAAATCTGAGAGTGTACAAGAAGTGATGGAGGTTTATTATCTTGATGAAGTCTTAGTAATCAAGATGTTTGCGTCGTGCCGCGACGTTAAATCAATATCTACTAAGGAGGCAACCCAAGATTTAGAATCTAGCCAACTATTAGAGTTTCTTTTCGATATAGGAATTTTTTCTGTATTTTTATTTATTTTGTAGCTCTTTAGATAGGTGTTTGTTTTTCTGATTAGTGTTGGCTAGATATAGAATAGGTTCAGTGTCTAAAAACTGTCCAGAAAATATAAATAGGAAGTCCTAATGGTTGCTACGTGTGCAGGTACAAAAATGCAAAATCTGTAGTAAATAGTTGTGTAGTGGTCTACGGGTCCCATCGACGGTCCATTATCCATCCACAGACCGTGGATGGCATCCGTAGATCCCATGTAAGTTTTCACATTTTTTCTAAGTGTCACCATGACCTACGAAACCCATCGATGGACCGTAGGTCGACCCACAGACGGTCGACTGGGTCTTGTGGGTCCAGTTTAGGGTTTCTGCTGACCCAACCTGAACCCCATTTAAATATAACCCTTAATTTCAAATTCATTCCCCACTTCTCATCCCCCCTTCCCCCCCCAACCATTTTTAACATTCCATTTACCCATAGTCATCCATTAATAACCCCCCAAATCACTCTTCAACCTGATCTTCGGCGCATTAGCACCATAGATTTGCTTCAACCTATGCTTTATTTTTTTATTTTGTGCATTGAGGGAAATTGCACCTTATATTGTTGGGGTGGGGTAAATGGATTTTGAGTAATAGGGTGAAGTCTAAGTAACCCAACTCATAATCCTCCTTTGGGGTTTTCTTGCATGTGTTCTTTTCCCAAGGGACTATTTACTTTTATGTTGAATCGGCATGTTTAGGATTGTCTGTGTAGAAGTAAGTAGAATAATGAAAGCATGATGGCATAAAGAGCATGAAATTAATACATGTCTAATTTTTTTAAAATGTGCTAGATCTATAGGCTAAATGAGTTGAATGTGTTGGATCTTCATATGACATGATAAGGAACTGGTATGATAGCATGACTTAAGCTAAAACTTGAACTGGGTAATTCAATAATTCGATAGTGAAACAATGTGACAAGTGTGTGTGAGAAAAGTTTGCATGTTCATACAATATGTGTCAATCTAGAACTTGCCCCGTTGGTCCTGCTAAGATAATCTAGGCTAGAAGTGGGAAATGATCATAGGCCCTTGTTCAAATAAGTCCACTAAAGCCTAAAAGTCAACCAAAAGAAATAATTTCTCCATTTGATCCAAATGTTTGAGCCTAACGAATACCACTTCTTTTAATACACCTAATTCACCGTCCCTAAAAAGATTGTTTTGGCCCCAGTCCCTTCTTGGACATGTGCACCTTAACTTAGGCCAAAAGCCTAGGTTGAGGGTGGCTAATTCAAAAAGTTACCTTAATCTTGGCCCGGGTCCGACATCGAATATTGTGCACCTCAACTCATGCAAAATACATAAGTTGAGGGTGACTATGAAAATGGAAACTGAAAGAAAAAGGGTATGAAAAGATTTTTGTGTAGAAGAATGAAAAAGAAAAGAAAATAAAGAAAAATATGTGGTTGAAGTCAAAAGAAAGAAAAAGAGCAATGAAAAAGACGCTGAAGAAAACAAAGAAAAAGAAGAATGTGAAAAATAAGAGCTATAAATGCAAAATCATATCTGTGTTGAAAAGAGTCAAAGGAAAGAGCAGAAAATAAAAGATATCAAGAATTGGTTGAGAAAAGAGGTAAAAAGCCAATGTAATGTCAAGGAGGGCAGAAAGTCACTAAAAAAGCACCCAAATGTACCCTACCTGACCCTGAGCCTACATTACAAGCTAAGAAAGTCCTATAGTGATCTTAGTGACTAGTTTACAAGCTAAGAAAGTCCTATAGTGATCTTAGTGACTAGTTTAGAGAGTCTATGCAGTGAAAATAAGGGCAAGACTATAGTATTGAGCACTAACTGTACTTGAAGTCACTTCTGAGTGTGAGTGTTGAATGAATCCTTAAATTTGAAATTCATATCTATTGTGAAGGGATTTCTTTTGAAGTGAGGGCACTAGTTACATTGTTGAAGAATTTGTAACACCCCGAAATACTAACTAAGAGTCGCATGTCGATTTACCATTGCTTAATTACTACAATATGTTTGATTCTCGTTTTGGGAACTTGAAATTTTGTCATATTTGCAAACTTGCTTAACATAAATTGAGACAGTCATTTAAGGGATTGTATTGGGGTATTTACGTAATATTCCAATTATAATTATGTATAACTTGAAAGGGAGGTGAGGGTTATACATATAGGTATATATGTATGCATTTTGGGCAGCGAACCTTTTTTTGGGCAGCCACCTTTTGGAGATAGCTGTTCATGTGATAAACATCACTCTTGAGACTATATTTTGACACCTCCTCTAGTGAAATTCGTTTCCCCTGAAGTCTAAGAACCTTAGAACATTATCTAACCATTTGTTCTTCAAAATCACAAAAAAAAACTTGGTCCTTTTGGCTGGAATTCGAGACACGCCCTTCTCTTTGGTAAGTGATAAAATCTGTTTCTGAGCTGGGTAGTGTTTGGTATTTTATGCATATCTCGATCTCTAGAACTTAGTTTATAGTGAATAAATATGATTTGGAAAGCTAATTTGTATACCTACAACTCTTATGTTTATGTAAAACTCTAATTTAGATGTTATGGATTTGAAATATGGGACGCAACATAGGACAAGTTCTGTCCAGATTTCGGATTTAGAAATCCTGTATGAACAACTGTTAGTGTTTCGATGATATCTTTTTGTACAAAATATTTTTTGCGGTGATTCTTGATTGTTTTCAACCTTAAGAGATGTACCTACATCTTTCATAAAGGATATACAGACCAGTTTTTCCGTTTTCCTTTTCAAATCTTGGTTGCGACATGAGGTACTAGGCTGGCCAGAATTACTGTTTTGGGAGCATAGTCGTATTTGTATAGGCTAAGCTTACTTGTGATGATAATCCTATTTTACATCAACATTATTGTGCTACTAGGAATTAAAGAAGTTATTTAATTTTATTTTAAGGTTGTATATACTCGTGAACAAGTTGAGGACCTTGATACGTTGGTTGGTCTATGGTTTGAACTCTTGAAGTTGTGTTGGACTGTTTCTAAGCTAAGCACTGAGGTTTGTGTATAAACTTGTAATTGTACTCTTTTTACTTGCTGGTATATCTGAAAGTTTATCTTGGTACCTTGGTTACCCCTTGTCACTTTGCATTGTCGTGTTGGTATCCTTTAAGACATTAAAGGCGCTTGTGTAACTCGCCCACTTGTACGAATTGTTTGATCACTTGGTACTCTTGTTGGGACCTTGTCCTTCTTGTGGCTGTGACTTTGTCACTATTGGCATGCCTCTTGATTCAGATCATTTACCATCTTGACTCTGAATTTTTAGTCCGTCTTAAGAATGGAAGTTGTCCATTTTAAGTACAAACTAGAAAGCCATTTTAAATATGGTTCTTGGTTCTCTTGATTATTGGGCTTTGACCCTTCTTGATACCTGCTTATGTTTGGTGTGACAACATGATGTATTTATTGGGCGAACCTTGTTGTTGAATCTCTTGGAAAATGGTGCTATGAGCGTTCTTGATATTTAGATCTCTAAATATCAAACTTGATACTCTTTATATATTGTTTACTTGATTTATTTGTTATGTTTCAATTGTGCTGCCTATGACTTGAGAAAGGTAGCTTTGTGAATCTGAGGGCTCAGAACCTATAGTTTTTACACCACTAAGCTATATGCTTAGCGATAGTTGTTTCTATCGTAGGGAATGATCGAGAGGAGGCATGAAGCTGGCCATTGGAGATGGAGATTTTGAGAGCCATAAGGAAGTTCACATTTGCATATAGGCATTTATATTTTGTATAAACCTTGGGACTTGTACATGATCTTGTGTTGTACGTTTACATGAGCTTTGAAGGCTAATTTGATCATGTCACTATGGGTTGTAATATAAGTGTGACTATATGTTTTGTTCTTTTTGGGGGTGTTTAAACCTAAGTCTTGTAATATACTAAATTTACTATTGGTTTGGATGTTTGTGTGACATGAACCGACTAAATTTGGTACTCGGAAGTTGGTAATATTCTTTTTATATCATTTTTAAGTGTGAGGATAATATATGCATGAAATCTCGGAAGTTATTTGCTTAGATTATTTTGGAAGGGTTTGTCTGCCATAAGTTAAAATTCTGCGCAATATCAATTTGACATCAAATAAATGTTTAAATGGGCAGGATGCACATCCTTAACTATTCCTTTTTTTTTTCTTTATGAATCTAATCCCTCTACTAAATTATAATATATGGCCATAGTTAATCTCTTTTAAATGTTGCAAGTATTTAATTAGATTTCTTGTTTAAATGGTAGTATCCTTTCGAAAGGGTCGCTACAGAATTGGTACTTAGGTGATTGTGAAAAGCGTATGTTGTGGTGTCTATTGGTCAATCTATGTCATGTTTTGATCCGCATAAGTTAGCTTATTGAGTCTAGATGAAAAGATTTGCACTAATGTGATGAAATTGATTGAGAAAGCCATGTGATTGCTTGAGTTCGTATATCTGCTTCTGCATAAGTGTCGTTTAGAGTTTAGTGTGTCGCTTGAGGACAAACAACAAGTTTAAGTTGAAGGTAGTGATATACCGTGAGTTTACGGTATTTTTGATGCGTTTCACTTAGAGTTTGTGTGTGTCTTGGGCTATTTTGTTATTAGGAATAATGTTTTGTGTGCAATTCTTGCAGGAAATAAGCTTGGATGCGGTTGATGAAGATGCGAGCTGAAAAGTGCTGAAGTAGCCACTAACGGAGCCACCCACATACTGTAGGTCTAACGACGGGCCATGAATGGGAAGTCGTAGGTCCTGGTCTAGGAGTTGAGTTCCAGTACTCAGTCCACGGAGTGCCAGGACGGACCGCAGTCCAGTCCACAGACCGTAGGTAATGCATCGTAGGTGGAAGATCAAGGAAGTCTGACCAAGTGTGAAACCACAGAGCAGACGATGGACCGTAGGTCGACCCATGGGCCGTCCTACACATCTGTCGATGGAGATTTGGGAGTTGAAGGTTCCAATACCTGATTAATTTTTCTAAGTGTTGGACCACTACAGACCGTAGGTCGACCCACGGTCCGTAGGTCAAGGCGTCGACAGAAACTGCGTTTCAACAGTTTATTTTCTTATTTTGTTGCATGTTTAATTTAGGATTTGTTTTCTATAAATAGGAGTTGTAATCCTCGTTTTTGGGGGGATTAGGCATTATTGTAAACTTCTAGTTGTTGGTCTTTTCGAAAATAACTTTGCAAACACTTAGCAATTTAATTTCCGGAATTCGTTTGATACAATTTTCACTTTGAATTTCAATTCAAGATTTGAGTTTTCATTTATTCTCATTATAAGTTCATGAATTCTTTTAACCTAGTTATGAGGTATGAATTATCAAGCATGAGTAGCTAAATCCACAACTAGGGTTGTGGGAACCATGAGCAATCAACAAAGTATGAATAATAATTAAGTAATTCTTGAATAGTGTTTATGCATGTATTGTTAATCCTTTCATTTAGAAGTCTTTTTAACGAGTGCACGCGTTATAACTCGCCTCGTTCCTACTTGCCGGACCAAGGAGGTAATGAATAAGAAAATGATTAAACAACAGAGATTTAGTGGATGCTATCTAATAGTCTAATGTCAATTGGACTGAGGATGAAAACTAAGTCATACATTGATATGATGACAAATCTGAGGTAAACAGATATAATAGTGAGTTAAGTTTAAGTCTGAACCATATTCCTCGTGGGATCGACCCCAACCTACAAGTTGGGTTCTTTACTTGATAATGATCGCTTATACTTCTTTAGGGAGGTGTAATTTGAGCGTATCAGTAACCTTATTAAATTACCGATAATCAATGCACATTAGAAGGAACCATCTTTCTTTCGAACAAACAAAACCGGAGCACCCCATGAAGTGATACTCATTCTACCAAAAACCTTATCCAACCAATCCTTCAATTGGTCCTTTAACTCCTTAAGTTCTATCAGAGCCATTTCTCCTCTGAAGAGTCCTTAAGGGATGTCAATAGGAGCCATATGATAAGCAAAAATATAAATAGGTGGCATATCTCGGAGAAGGTCGATACCGAAGTCTATTTCTCTTTCAGGAGGAATACCGAGAAAAGCATTGAGAAACACTTCCAGAAACTCATTTACAATTGGATCTGACTTAAGAGTAGGGATTTTAGAATCTGTATCCCTAACCCTAACTAGATGATAAATGCAACCCTTAGAAGTCATTTTTCTAGCCTTCAGGCAAGATATGATCTGACCCTTAAGAGCATAATTTCCCCCTTCTCATGACATGATAGGTTCGTTCAGAACCTTAAATATGACCAATCGGGTCCATAGAAGCATAACATGCATGAAGTCAATCCATCCCAAAAATAACATCAAAATCTAACATATCAAGCTCTATAAGAAACAAAAATAGAACAATTTCTATAAACTCTCTTAGCAACAATATATTCACCAACAAGAGTAGAGACATGCAAGAGATTTGAAAGGATTTCGAAACCAACATCAAATCTCATTGCCATATAAGGAGTAAAAAATGATAACATAGTACCCAAACCAGTAAGGCATAAATTTCAAGGTTAATACTCTCAACATACCGGTCACAACATCCGGAGAACCCTCGTGATCCTGCCGAGTCTGAAGAGCATAAAATTTGCTTTTTTCGGAGAACCTGAATCAAAACTACTGGGTTGAGTTTGCCTATAATCCCTTCCCTTAGTAGGAAGCAATAGATAATGTCTCATTTTATGACCACTCTTTCCATAATTAAAACAACCATCCGTACCGGCCAAATATTTTCCATCATGTTTCTTGTCGCATCTTATGCAATTAGGCATCGATGATCTACCAATATTTCCTCCTTGAGGCTTAGGTTTAGACACCCTATCCTTGTTGAACTTAGAGGTCGGAGCATTAGAAGAACCTTGACCAAAAACCTTTGTTGGAATTTAGAACAACCTTGTCCACTGGACCGAGAATGAGAGAAGTCACCCTTACCCACACTAGCCCTTTTGGATTCCCTTTCCCTTTCTTTGAGTTTCTCTTCTTCAATTGGTTGGACATGTATCATCAAACATGAGATATCCATCTCTTTGATTAGCATAGCAGTTCGACATTCTTTGACAACCAAGTCGGAAACACCCCACACAAACTTACTCATCCTTGCCCTATAGTTGACAACCACAGTTGAAGCATACTTAGCCAATTAAGTAAACTTCAAAGAATACTCATTCACACTCATATTACCTTGTCGGAGATTTACGATTTCAAGCATTTTTTCCTCCCTCATTTCAAGAGGAAAAAACAATCAAGAAAAGCTACTTTGAATTTCTCTCAATCAAGAGGATCTGTATCAATAGCCCTCTCACCTTTTTATTTTTCAACCAAAGTTGAGCAACACCCTTTAGTTGATAAACGACCAATTCCGCCTTTTCTATCATAGATTCTCTCATAATTCCCACTATCTTGTAAGTCTCACCAATGAACTCTTGAGGATCCTCATCCACTTTTGACCCATGAAACTCCAGGGGATTCATCCTAGTGAATTCTCTTATCCTTAACACCATCGTACCCACATTTGGGTTCATGGGAGCAATGAAGTCTCTGTTAGCTTGGACCATCATAGCTTGAGTCAGTACTTCAAAAATGGCTCAGAATTTGGCATGATTCATTTGCTCGGCCAAAAGATCAACCGAAACTTGATAAACCTCGGGCTCGACATTGTCACCCACATTCCTTCTCATGTAATCTCTTAAAGGGCAATATCTTAAAAGTGTTGTACAAGATTTAGGAGATGAATCTTTATAGAGATAAACTCTATGGCATGACTTTAGAGTAATGAAAGAAGTGAAGGTTCCTAAATGCTTTCTATTCTCCTATTCATAAATGTAGTGCGTTTCACACTCATGAAAAAAACTCTTCTCAACGCAACTTGTCAGACATCCTAGGACCTTTTTTAAAACCTTGTGCTCAAAATATCAAGTTTTTCATGATCCAAAATACACCCTAGATGTTACATAGCGTATAAGACTTCGAGAGGCCCTACACAAGTCACTTGACATGCATACAACATAATATAATAGATAAAAGTAGAATTTAAGTAGAAAGTGTAATATCATAAATGAGTTTGACACAAAAGCAGAAGTTTAATCATAGTCTCAATAAGAAAATATAATACATCAAAAGAGTGGTTGGGATGTAACACATACACCACGTAAAATCATCCGAAAACTAAAGACATAAGAAAGCATAGTAACGGTGCCATGGTCCTCGAAACATGAAGACTCGCCAAGTCTTCAACGATCAATCGAATCAACAAGGAGAAGTGTCGGACCCTACATTAATAAAGAATCTAGGCACAAACATGATATACATGACCAAACTAAAACATATTGAAAAACCTTTAAGGAAAAATCATAAATCAAGAATGTGGTCAATGCATCTTAAAACATAATGAAAACTTTATAGAACCTTGAAAGTAACTTAGTTTATTTCTGTGGGATATTTACCATTAACCAACATAGACCACATGAGCCATAACGTGGAATTCGATGTCTTGCTCTCACACCGAAAAAAGATGACCTACCTTCCAAGGTAAGGACCATAAACTTCTAGCTTAGGTGGATCCACTAGCTATGTATTTCTAAGATAAATCCTACGACGACACATAGTTTGGGACAATGAGATTGCTACTAGATAGCTGACCTCTACTAACGGGAAGGCCTCCATCTCAATGTGCTCTCGGCGCTAAGTAAAAATCCCAAATTTAGTCATAATCATATTATCATACTTGGAAAGGCACATTAAACTACCAATCCAATCTTAAGTCATCATAGAGTAGATCCTTTAAACCATGATTTATGCATGTGTGATAAATCATTGTATCAATCATGATTTTGTAATTATGTGAGAAAAAGAGACTTGACGCTTGACCCATATATTTTTTTGCTTGAAGCTTGAGATGATTTGAAGGGGATGAACTTGGATGGGATTTGGGGATTAGAGAGAATGAGAGGGTTTGGATAGGTTTAACAATTGAAAGGTAGTTATAGGACTTAGAAATAGGGGTAAAACAATATAGTAAAGGTATTAAATGCATAGGAAAAGACCCAAATACCCTTCAGAAATAACTGTCGGAAGTGATCTACGGTTGGGAACTATGGTCCGTAGAACTTTCTACGCCCGTACTAGTCAGCTGTAGAACCAACTTTAGAAACCCAAAATTTGGCCAACTTTCCACGACACACTTCTACAGACTGTCAACCTTTCTACGGTCCGTAAACCCCATCCATAGTTCTCAATTTTAAGTCCAAAATTTCACCAAGTTTGAATCCCTTTGACGAGACCCTTTCTATGGCCCGTAAACCTTACTATGACCGGTCTATTTCTTCCGTAGTTCTGAGGTCTCAAATCAAATTTCTAATCATCCTTACAGATCAGTCCTACGATCTGTCCAACTTCCTACAACTCATCCTAACTACTTGTAGGTCAACTTACTAGACTTCAAATTTTCAAAACTCAACTCAAGGTCTACAACTTCCTTCTTACGGTCTGCAGATATGGCTCGTAGTCACCGTACTAACGCCAAGAACTTAATATTTCTTTCAAGAATGAGATTTGTTTTCAACTATTAAGAGTATTAGAGATGTGCTAGCATGAATTCTAGTGTTAAATTTGGGTTATTAATGTTGCTTTAATAAGTTGATGACATAGGTAAGTAAGACTATTGATACTAATGACAATATTTCAATCTATCACTAAATTTCACATGGTTTTCTCAAACCCCAATGCATATTCAATTCCAAATATCCTATGACTTCAATTTAGTTAATCTATCTCAAAGTTCAACTATTAGCTGAAAGAATTCAAGTAATTGCCAATTGAGTCTTCTCACTCTTATTCTCTCTTGTCAAGCAAAACAATAGACCTAAAGTTGAGTAGAGTTTCCAACCTCCAAACATTAATTAAAATATGAAGAAATAGCTGAACCCAAATCATATCAATCATATTAGAAACAATTAATCAACACCCATACACATACCACGATTCATCCATCAAACACCTCTAAGAAATGGAGATTTAACTATGCATAATTAAAGGAACAATGAATATACCATTACCTTCAGCTAAATCAGACATAATCTCAATATTCCACAATAGATTCAATAATCTAAGAGTAGAAATTAAGTTATGTCCTCACCCAAAACTTAGATACTTGATTTAGATTGTTCTCAAATTTTCAAAAGTGCATAAGTGAGGTTTGAAAATCAAAATTTTCTATTTATAAATGAGGAAAATCGAGGTCAAATTAATTATAAAATTGTCATCGCGTGAGTTTAGCGAGCTAAGAGGGACTCGCCAAACGGGCCTTACTCTCTCAACTTTTCTTCTGAATTTTCTTAACTTCGATGACAAACATTTGCATCGCCAAACTTTCGGTGACTCGCCATACTTGGTTTTTACTTCGCCAAACTATCATGCACATACCTTGAGCTTTCTGTTAACTTTGGCAATCCACAAGCAGTTTGGCAACACACTAAACTTCTTGAGCAATGTGGCCTTTCAACTTTTGCCTCTTACTTCCATTTTTGACTTATTTTCCCTTTTATTTTGCTAATTAAGTGCACTTTTTACTTCAATTCATAAAACTCAAACAAACTACTATTACAATTGGTTCAAAATAGCACTGAAGGCATCAATTTCATGTTTTTAGTAAAAATATGGGCCTTGCCCATTTATTAAAATATAATAAGTCCTACATGAAATGACTTGGGTCCAAAAGTGACCCAAGCCCAAAATAAGCTAAGCTAAAAAGAACAAACAACTAAGCTTAAAAAGGAAACGAGATGAGTCTAGAAATATCTTCTCCAACAAAAGGAACATCTAAGACTCTGGATCTCGTCATCTTCTTCGGCAAATCAAAAGAGTTTCTCCGGCGATCCTCACCTGTCATAAACGACAATAAAAAATATGGTAAGCTTGGGCGGCATCCACATGGGCATCCAAAATATCTCACGGACGTCATAAATCCAACCCGATGCAGACTTCTTCAGCTCATAACATTCTTCTATCATGCCCTTTAAAGGTAAGAACCAAATCTGTAAACTAACCCTTGAGTCGATCATTATTGAAAGATTTATTTGATAAACCCCCAATTTCTGTAGGTTGAGCTCCAAGGAGATGATACCACTGCATCAAACCATTCACCAGGTACACCTCTCAATAGTGATCTAATTAACCACATTTGCAAGAATTCAGAACAAAATTCATGTGTGGTCATAGTCAACTGAACATTAATCTTCAAGTAACTAAGAATTCCCTTTGCATTGTTACTATAATCATGTGATTTTGTTTTTCTTTTCTTTGAATTATGCTTCCAGTAGTATCAAAACTTATTATCACACATCTTGTAATTCAATTGAGCTTCATTGATTGTTGTATTTTCCATTTTGGAACTTCCTTGTTCTAAGATTCGGTATTTTTTGTTTATCAATATCTAGCATTTTTTTTGCTTAGGTGTAAGCTTGGGTGGCATCCACATAGGCGTCCAAAATATCTCACGGACGTCATAAATCCAACTCGATGCAGACTTCTTCAGCTCATAACATTATTCTATCATGCCCATTAAAGGTAAGAACCAAATCTGTGAACTAACCCTTGAGTCGATCATTATTGAAAGATTTATCTGATAAACCCCCAATTTCTGTAGGTTGAGCTCCAAGGAGATGATACTACTTCATCAAACAATTCACCAGGTACACCTCTCAATAGTGATCTAATTAACCACATTTGCAAGAATTTAGAACAAATTTCATATGTGGTCATAGTCAACTGAACATTAATCTTCAAGTAACTAAGAATTCCCTTTGCATTGTTACTATAATCATGTGATTTTGTCTTCCTTTTCTTTGAATTATGCTTCCAGTAGTATCAAAACTTATTATCACACATCTTGTAATTCAATTGAGCTTCATTGATTGTTATATTTTTTATTTTGGAACTTTCTTGTTCTAAGAGTCAGTATTCTTTGTTTATCAATTTCTAGCAATTTTTTTGCTTGGGCGTAAGCTTGGGTGGCATCCACATGGGAGTCCAAAAAATCTCACGGACGTCATAAATCCTACTCGATGCAGACTTCTTTAGCTCATAACATTCTTCTATCATGCCCATTAAAGGTAATTAC
>JAJOOR010000036.1:0-46600 GCA_036250505.1 Solanum acaule
TTCTATAATTTTATGGTTGTTCTTCCGTTTAAATTTGTTTGTCTTATTTTTTTTTAAATTCATATATTTAAAAATTACATAAAAAATATTATAAATTATGATAATTGAAAAGTATATATATATATATATATATATATAATTCATTTGTGTCACATTAAATGTGACAAAGAAATAACATGTACTCCCTCTGTCCAACAATATAGATGTCCATTATACTATTTTGGGATGTTCATCAATATTTGTCCACTTTATGAAATTAAAGGATAATTTTACACTTAGTTCCTAATTTTCCCTTATCATTAATTATAGTCATTTATTTATGAAAAAAATCACCACACACATCTATTTAAGGGTTAATATTACAACCTTTATGTTTACTTTTTTTTTTACTACTATTTATAAAGTTTTAATTACAAGTATTAATATATCAGTTTTAATTTATAAATTAATTAATTATATTTTATTAATTAATTTATATAATGTTAATAGGTGAGAAAAAGAAAAAATTATGAAAGAGAATAAGTTAATAATTATCAATTACACATCTGAAGGAATTTCCTTTAACTTATCACAGGCCACACCCCACACCCCACCCCAACTCCCTCACACCCATGTTTCTCTTTCCACTCACGGTTACTCTTTCTCTTTCAACTTTTCAATTGTTTTTCTTCTCCTTTCAAACCAAATTTGCCGCAAATCTTGTATACACTGCTAAGAATAAAAAATTGCCGCAAATCTTGTACACAATGCTAAGAATAAAAAGATTTGGTTCACATACAAACATGCCGAAGGACAAAAAAATTCATCATGTGCCTAGAAAGAGTCCGAATTTTGTAGAGGATGTTTCTAATCTTGAAATAGAGCATCCAAGTTTTAATATTTTAACTCCAACTCCATCACTCAAGATGGATGCAACTCCGGTGAAGAAGAGTGTTACTCCTCTTTAGTGGCGGAGCTAGAATTTTCAATAAGGAGTTCAAAATCTATAGAAATAGATAGACGAAGTAGCCGAAGGGGGTTCGACATCTATTTTATATACATAAAAAATTATTTTAATCATGTATAAATAAGATATTTTTCGTATAAGGTGGCTCCGCCCCTTCCCCTCTTAGAAAAAACAAAACCTAGCGAAGGAGAAGAAACAAGAATCAAAGAAATTATTCACCTCCAAATCGTAAGAGGCGAAAAAGGAAAGGAAAATGATGGAACCTCCGTTATGGTAGTATTCAAACTCCGATCCAGATTTTTTAAGCCAATTTTTTTTTTACAAAGAACTCTTTTTTGTATGAATCTTGTATGAATCAGTGCTTACTATCGGTATGAAATGTATATATATATTGACAAAAACTTGTATGCATTTGACATACTATTTAAATAACAAAATATATTGCTAGTTACAATTGTTTTGAAATTGATATTCTTTGGTATAACCAGTGTTTACTTTTGGTATGAAATTGATATAATATTATGTAGAAATTGGTATACTGTTAAACAAACAATCTCATTTACTACTATACGTTATTCATATTGATAAGAAACTTTCCATCACAGTATGAAACGAAAACGAATGTGAAACAAAAAAATCGTGAGATAAGACAGTGGCGCTACCAATTTTAATCAATGATAGAGAAAGAGACAAATATTGATTTTAAAAAAAAAAAGAAATCGGTTTTGATAGAGAATTAACCGGTGAGAGAAAAAACAATAACTGATTTGAGCTAAACAAGGAAAACATATATTCTTTTTGTTATGACTCTCATGAATTTATTAGTCTTATGTTTTTCAATTATAAAATTTTGTATTTATTTATTACATTTTTCAAGTCATTATATTTATTATATTCAAATTGTGATATATTAAAATTATCCTTATATTTATAGTTTTTTAAGAAGTGTGCAAAATTAATAATGGACAACTAGGTTAGACAGAGGGAGTATTATTTAATTTGAAAACTACATAAAAAGTATTTTAAATCTCCCTAATTGACAACATTTGATTAACTTTTGAAATTCTATTTCTGCTACATATATCGGGAAAAGGAAGTAACATGAACTCCCTCCGTCCCTATTTAGTTGTCCATATTTCCTCTTTTAGTTGTCCCTATTTAGTTGTCCATTTTGACAAATCAAGAAAGGACAACAAATTTTTTCCTATTATACCCTTATTTAAAGTGAAAAGTTGTCATAAATAAAGTAAATAAATTTATGAACTTCCTAGCATTGATTAGTTATCTTGAGTTAATTTATTTTAGAATTGTAAATTGTACTATAAGGGTAAAATTGTAACTTCACTATGCTAATCATTATTGCCTTAATCTATGTGTCATTTCTAAAGTGGACAACTAAATAGGGACGGAGGGAGTATTATTTATAAATTACATAAAAGTACTAGTCCCTCTGTCCCTATTTACGTGTCCACTTTTCCTTTTATAGTTGTCCCTAATTACTTGTCCATTTTGACAAATCAAGAAAGAACAAAAAAAAAATCCTATTATACCCTCAATTAACTACTTTGAAAAAGATATAACTTTTTGAAAATATTAAATTTTTAATTCATCCACTTCATAATTAATAGGGGTAAAATGGTAAACTCACCATGTCAATAATTATTTTCTTAATAGGTGTGTCAATTCAAAAGTGGACAAGTAATTAGTTCAGAGGGAGTATTAATTACAATAATTAACAACTTAAAATATTTAAAAATCATATTAAAATTTAATTGACTCTCTAAATTTTATCTATGTCACATAAAGTGAAATAAAAAAATAACAGATATTTGGCCCGTACCAGCACATGCACTTGTGTCTAGTATATATATAAGTTAGTGAAAGATTATCTACTTTTTATCTGTTAAAAATATATTTTAATTAAACAAAATTATGATTCAATTTTCCCCTAATATTTAAGATTTTAGTCGATAAAGTTTTGTGCATTAAACCTTTTCTTATTTGAACGTGTATAAAGTGTTAATATTATATACTACTTTACATATATAATTACATGTAACATAAAATTTACAGAAGACAAGTAATACATAAAATAAAACCATTCACACTTCATAGAGTAAGTAAAAACGTAGCCATTACTTGTTGCGATTGGAATTATCCTTTGTCATGGAATTATGACCGATTAGTTCTATTTAATTTATGTATCTTTAATAAAAATGAAAGAAAAATATGGAAGACCAAATAGAAAATTATAACAAAGAGTCGATTATATCTGTCGTGTCAACACATTTATATTTTTCTATTTCTTAATTATAAAATAAAAAAAATTGTCATAAAATAAAAGTAAAAGAAAAAAATAAAAATAAAGAAAGACTTTTTGAGAAAAACATGTTTCATTCATTATATTGATATATAATAATATGTCCATTATCCTTCAACCAAACATTCATCTTATAAAATGTACTAGATATAAATGTCTGTGCTAGCACATGCCTAATATGTTATTTTTATCTCATTTTATGTGATATAGATAAAATTTAAAGAGTCAATTAAATTTTGATATGATTTTTAAATATTTTAAGTTGTTAATTATTGTAATTTTTACGTAATTTTTAAATAATATATATTACTTTCTGTGTCCCAATATATGTAGCACAAATAGAATTTCAAGAGTCAATATGTTGTTAATTATTGAGATTTACAATATCTTTTACGTAGTTTTCAAATTAAATAATACATGTTACTTCTCTTGCCCCATTTTATGTGACACGAATATATTAATTTTAGTTGTCAATTATCATGATTTATAGTATTTTTTATGCAATTTTTAAATATTTAAAAAAATTTAAAAATAAGACAAACAAATTAAAACGGAGAAAAAAGTAGGCAAATATATATGTAAGTGTGGAACCACACTGGTGAAGCAGGCAGACCGCCACATGTGTGGTTATCCACACTTATATACAAGGAGTAGATTTTTAGTCTCACTTTATGTGACATAGATAAAATTTAGAGAGTTAATTAAATTTTGATATGATTTATAAATATTTTAAGTTGTTAATAATTGTAATTTTTACGTAATTTTTAAATAATATATGTTACCTTCCTTGTCTCAATAGATGTAGCACAAATAGAATTTCAAGAGTCAATATGTTGTTAATTATTGAGATTTACAATACTTTTTACGTAGTTTTCAAATTAAATAATAGTACATGTTACTTTTTTTGTTTCATTTTATGTGACACATATATATTAATTTTAGTTGTCAATTATCATGATTTATAGTATTTTTTATGCGATTTTTAAATATATTAAAAATTAAAAAAATAAGACAAACAAATTAAAACGGAGAAAAAAATAGATAAATATATATGTAAGTGTGGAACCACACAGGTGAAGCAGACATGTTGACCTCCATCTGTGTGGTTATCCACACTTATATATAAGTAGTAGAAGTAGATATACTTCCTCTGTCGGTGTTTCTATTTATATGTCGTTATTATTAAAAAAAAAAAAATTTAATATTTGTCATCACAAAATCAATACATGAATAATATTATTTTTCCTATTGTGTTCTTGAGAGTTTTTAACTTTGAAAGTATGAAATTGACCAACATAAAAAAAACTAAATGATTAATTCATATTTATTGATTAATTTAATTAATTAAAAAAACTAATTTATGTTCATTTATTCAAAATTTAAAAAATCACTAACTAAAAATAGAAGATAAACTTGTCTAATTTTTAAGGAACCTAAAATTATATAAATAGGAACAGAGTGAATACCAAAATATAAATACACACTCTAATAAATATATGGAAAAATCTTTTTGGCCAGAGAATTTGGCCAGAATGATATTTTACCTTTTTGAATATTTTTACCTTTTTAATTTTAATACTTTCTAATTAAAAAATAGAAAAAAGATTAGTATATTTTAAAATAAAAAAAATAGTATACACTTTTAAAATTTCTGATTAAATTCTAACCAAATTTTCTGATCATTTAGCATTACCCTAAATATATTCTTGTCGAGGGAAGGCCTTACTAAATTCGAGAAGGGGAATAAAAACAGACGGTTGAGTTGTAGAGAAGATGTCCACATGAGGAAAGTTAGCACCTACTAAATGCCAAAACATCCAGTCAAATGGGACTGCTCTGCTCTGATAAGAAAGTTGTGGCTAGGTTTCATCCACCAAAACATATACTCCACTCTTATAGTATAAATAATTTTTGAACAAAAGAAATTCTAATGATATCATAAAAAATAAAAATAATAAAATATATATATATATATAGAGAGAGATATATTCTTATAGTATCACTGATTAATGAGTAATTTCTAAATAAGAAATCTTAATAATATGACAATAATATATATATATATATATATATATATATATACTGATTTAGTATCAGTTAAGCAAAATTATCAGTTTTAATGATATCAATACAGTATATGATATTGATTTAGTATCAGTTAAGAAAAAATTATCAGCCTTAATGAATATGGGGTATGAGTTGTAATTTTTTTGAGAGAATGAATATTTCTTGAATTACTTTGGATTGAGATATAACATGTAATTATTTTGAGTTTTATGGCTCATTTATGTAGTTTGTCCTATTTCTTATGCAATGTTGGTTTGATGCATTAAAAATAACATACATTGCATAAAAATATTTATTTATAAAAATATTCTTTATAATTATGGTGGAAAGATGTAACTATGGATAATTGAGATTTTAATATGCTAATGCATGTGTTAAATCCCAATGCATTATTAATATCTAGAAATTATTAGTAGTAATACACTTTTCAATACACAATAGATTGAAAAAACATAAGTTATACATTGAATAAAAAAATATACCAAACAAAATACTAATAATATAGAAAGTTAATGCATGCACTATTTTTGCTAATACATCTCAAAAGAATTTCTTAAGAAATATATTAAGAAATGTGCCTGGAAGCACGTTTCATCCACATTTGTTATAAAAAAAGAAATCCATTATATTTGATTATTTGTTGCCGAAAGTGAAAGAAGATGATAGGATGAGAACATGCTACTCCAATTAGAAAATTCCATTATTCCATGTTTTTATCTATGCAAACATGCAATTTTATCATTTCTCAATGCCCCATGCCATCGACATTATCTTAACTATTTATTTTTATCAATTACAAATTTCTAATCCTTAATAAGTGTACGCAAGGAATAAAAACTATGTATATTGGAAATGACACAAAGGCGGCATAATAGAAGAGATAGGGTTTAGATTATATACCTTTAATTATGTGAACATATTTTGGAACTAGGAGGAGTATGAATTTAGAATCATTTTGACTAGATAAGAAGAAATTAAAGAATGCAGGATGGAAATTACAGTTGTATAATAATTAAGGACTAGACAATTCGATCCAATTAAAGTGAGATTGATCGTTTAATTCCAATATTGTAGAAGAGTAAAGAAACGTCTTACATAACACAAATAGGATAAGATTCTTGATTCTACAAAAAAAGATTCATCGTGTCTTAAATTACCTGCCAATGCTGTTAGAGATCATGAGGGACCAACAAGATGCTTATCATCATTGCCTCACCATGTGGGTGCCATTCTACATTTTCTATGTTTTCTACCACTTTTACTCATTTGTTATCCATTTCGTTCATCCAAGGGAAAAAAAGGTCAAAAATATGTGTTATTAATAGTTTGATATAAAAATATAATGTTGTTATAACTAAATAGGTCAAAGATATCGTATTTCTAATAAATTTAAATTATAGTTCAAATATTTCTTAATCTATTTCATGGGTCAGGGTCAAAAATGTTTATACGAGATCCTAACAGGTCATGACATGCTCAATTATCTCTTAATTGTTATCTCCTATATTCAGATTAGCAAACCAGGAATAATAAAAGATGAAAAGAAAAACAAAGAACTATCCGAGTCCACAGAACCCACTGTGTGTCCTTAAAAAATTTAATCCCCTCAAGTACCCGAGGTTGGAGATTAATTCCTCCCAAGATAAAACGGATTAACCATTAAAGAAGTAGCGGTACCTCAAACTTCAATAATTTCAACAAACTCAAAATGATAACAACGAATCACACACAGAGACACGATCGATCGATTTTGTTTTGTAAGAAATGTATGCAAGAGAAGGGAAGAATTTGATGCAGAAAAATGAGAGAAAGTCTCTCTATTTATGGCCAACAAAGAACTATCCGAGTCCACAGAACCCACTGTGTTTCCTTAAGAAATTTAATCCCCTCAAGTACCCGAAGTTGCAAATTAATTCCTCCCAAGATAAAATGGATTAACCATTAAGAAGTAGCGGTACCTCAAACTTCAATAATTACAATGAACTCAAAATGACAGCAACGAATCACACACAGAGACACGATTGATCGATTTTGTTTTGTAAGAAATGTATGCAAAAAAAGGGAAGAATTCGATGCAGAAAAATGAGAGAAAGTCTATCTATTTATAGCCAACAAAGGGTAAAGGTCACAACTCTTTGGAAAAAATACAGCCTTTTAGAAAGGTCACAACACTTTGGAAAAGGCACAACCTTTCAACCGGTCACAACCCTTTAGAAAGGACACAACCTTTCATAAATGTCACAACCCTTCAAGAGAGTCACAACACTTCATTTCCTGTTCACACCTTTAAAACCCAATAATCCCCCACATGAATAGGGAATGACTATTGTTAAAACATATGCATGAAAAGCTGTGTGATTCGTAAGTAAAGATTGACTGCATCTGGATAAGTGAGTTTCCCTTTGAACTTTCCATAGTGAATATATATCGGCTATACTCGGTCAATCGGTAGATTTGATATCTTTGAACCGTCAAGCTTTGGTGTATACCTAGACAACATAAGTCACACAATCAACCCTTGAATTGTTTTTGGTTCTCATTGTTTTGTTCGTTTCAGCCATGAACACGTCTTGGTTTATAAGTGCGTAGAGAACCGGCCTTACCGAATTCTCCTTGAAGCGGCTTACACTTCACACTTACATAGGTGATTTCTAAATTGTTATCCCGTAGATACACTATTTGATATACCTTGTATCAACTTAGAAACCATTAAAAAGTCATAATGCCTTTATCCTTGTTACTGAACATTGTCTTATCATGAGAATGGACCATAAAAAAATATTTTGACAATGTTGAACCGTCATCAATGACTTTGTTTCATCTCCTTAAACCTAGATCTTGGGATCTCCAGTCTTCTAGGTAGAGTTACCGCCACAATGACTTGTTCTCGGCCATAGTCTCATTCCCTTGGATAATCTATCAACTTCCTCTCTAGTTAGACCTTTTATAAGTGGATTCGTCACATTATCCTTTGACTTTACATAGTCAATTATGATAATTCCACTATAGAGTAGTTCTCTAACGATATTATGTCTACGTCATATATGACGAGACTTTCCATTATACATCATGCTCCATGCCCTATCTATTGCAAATTTAACTCTCACAATGTATGCATACTAGAGCTAAAAGGTTTGGGCAAAAAATCTTTCAAGAAATTTGGAGTCATTCAATTTCTTCATCGGCCTTATCTAGAGTGATAAACTCAGATTTCATAGTAGAGCGAGCGATACATTTCTGTTTGGAAGATTTCCAAGAGACTGCTCCTCTACCAAGAGTAAATACATATCCACTCGTGGATTTTACTTCATTTGACCTGATGATTCAATTTGCATCACTATATTCTTCCAATACTGTTGAATATTAGTTATAATGCAAAACAATAGTTTTTAAGTATGTTTTAAATACTCCAAAACTTTTTTCATTGTCATCCAATGAGTTTGATTGAGATTACTTGTGAACCGACTCAGTTTACTAATAGCACATGCTATATCTGATCACGTACATTTCATGATATATATCATATTTCTTAATACTCTAGCATAATCCAATTGTGAGTCACGTTTGCCTTCATCTTTTGAAGTACAAAGCTCATATTTATTAGAGTCTTGACAATATTGAAATCCAAATACTTGAACTTGTCAAGTACCTTTTCCATCACATCAGTAACTTCAATGTCTTTCATATCGAAGTTACTTTCTACCATATGCTTAGTAGCATTTATGTCAGAAATGTCTCTTTTGATGATCAACATGTCATCAACATAAAAACAAACAATGACCTTGTGATTTGGAGTGTCTTTAATATAAAAACATTTATCACATTCATTAATGTTGAATTCATTTGCCAACATAGTTTGGTCAAACTTCGCTTGTCATTATTTGAGCGCTTGTTTTTAGTCCACAAAGTGTCTTAACAAGTTTACAAACTTTCTTTTCTTTACCAGGAACCACAAAACCCTCGGGTTGTTCCATGTAAATATCTTCCTCCAATTCTCCATTTTAAAAAAAATGTTTTCACATCCATTTTGATGAATTTGAAGGGCCATACACCACAACCAGCGCAATTAACATCTGAATTGATGTAATCCTAGTTAGTGGATATTATGTGTCAAACAAGGCTTTCTTATTGTCTAAAGCCTATGACAAACCAATAGTTTCATCAACTTTCTTTTCCTTTTGTAGATCCACTTTGAACCCAAAGGTTTATTTCTTGGAGGAAGATCAACCAAGTCTCAAGTGTGGTTGCTCAAGATTGAATCTATCCTACTATTGACAGCCTCTTTCCAAATAGGATGAGTCCAAAGAAGACATATCTTCTTCGACTATATGGATTCATTTTCAAGAAGAAATGTTACAAAATCAAATCCAGAAGAAGCAATTTGTCCATTGACATTTACTACGCCTCTAAATCTCCTTATTAAGTACATTCTCCTTTGGTTCTTTCCAAGGTCGTTTAGACCCTTCACTTGACTATCCGACGGTTCAGACTTATGAACCATAAATCGAATCGACATGCTTTACTATTTGTAACCTATCCAATGAACATACAATTCAAAGTCTTAGGTCTTATGTTGACCCGTCTAGGAATAGTTTCCTCATTTTCATTTCTCATATGAAATAGACTGTATTGGAAATTGTTTGATCACTATCTTTCAAGAGTTATTGCTTGTATAAACTTTAAGGGACGACAAACAATTCTCTATCAGGATACAACAAAGCCTGAACAAACACAACTTTCTGTTGCTCCCTTTCTTAACAAACAAAAGTTTTTTTTTTTAATTTGTTACTCCCTTTACTAACAAACAAAACTTTTTGTTTCTTTCTTTCTGAACAGACAAACTTTTTGTTGTTCTCTTTTGCTATAATGATAGCACCCCCCACAAATTTTGTGGTAAACCTGAACTTATAAATAGGACATTCAACGTTTCCTTCAAAGTTTAGTTCTTTTCTGTCAATAATTTCATTAGATTGAGATGAGAATGTGTAGTAATTTGATGGATGATTCCATTTTCCAAATATATTTCTGCAAAAGAAGATTCATATTCTCCACATCTACCACTTCTAATCATGACAATCTTTTTATCCAACTGATTTTCAATTTCAGTTTTATAATGCCTATATGTTCTATTGCTTTTTCCTTACCGTTAAGCAAATAAACATAACAATAGCTAGTGCAATTGTCAATAAAATTTATAAAACACTTTTTTCCCACCACGAGATGGTGTTGACTTCATATCACAAATGTCAGTGTAAATCATTCTAAGGTATTAAAATTCCTTTCAACAACACATACTTGACATTTTGATTTATTGCACTAGAAGTTAGGCAAAACTTCTAAGTTGATTAGATTTTGCAAGGTTTTGTAATCGACATGTCCCAAGCATTTATGTCACAAACAATTTGATTCATGCAAGTAAGAAAAAACAGAAATATTAAGTTTGAAAAGACCTTCTGTGAGGTAACCTTTTCCCACAAATATTTTTTTCTTTACTTTTTATAACTTCTCAAATACATACATTGTTTTAGAGTCAACACCTTGCTATATGTCCTTTTCAGAAGGACCATTCTATAACATTCAATTTGTTATAGAATTACCCATGACCATAGTCTCATCGGTCCAATAAGGGCAATATGACCCAAATGTTTATTTTACAACACAAACATAATAGATCACTTTTCACCAATGTTCATGTCTATACAAAAAAATATATTTTAATAGACATCTTTTCATGAAAAATAACAATATTTTAAGTGAAACTTTTTCATCAAAGAATACAATTCTTTTAAACAAGTAATATAATTTTCTAGTTTTATACTAGTCATATCATATACTAGTAAAGAGAGACTCAACGACCACAATATCAAATATACTTCAAGAATTTTGTGGGACTAACATAATACAAGAATGTCATTAAATTTCATATCTTGTACTTTCAAGTTTAAATTAGATAGTAAGTCTAATTTTGTTTTTATCACAAGTATAGAACCCCCCACATTTTAAATATGTTCTCAAAAATATTTTTCAAGTATTTGAAATTATTTTTCACATATTTTTTCCTATGCTTTCATATTGTGTACCATCAAAATACACATTGGCAACACGAAATCTTCTTTTGGAGATTTAATCCATATAAAAACACCCATTGCAGGCACAAAAATCACTAATTTTATGTCACTAGTGTTTTTTTCCCTTTTTGTCACAATTAGACAGACCACTTAGTATTTAGAATACTAACAATAAAGATTCAATATTTATACAACTTGTTTCTAGTTTAACGATGAAGTTTTTATATTCTTCTAATCGTTAACCGAATGAACCTTCAATTCTGATGAAGTTTTTATATTCTTCGAATCAGTTTCACATTCAGACAGAGTAGTAAACTAAAAAGGTTTTAATCTCCAGAAACCTCAAATACAACACTGTTTCTAGCTAACGATGAAGATTTTATCTTTTTCAAATCATTTAGCCTTAATATTTCTGACGAAGATTTTGTACTCTTCAAGTCCGAATATTCATTCAAACAGAGTATTTAACAAATTGGTGAAGTTTTTATATTCTTCAAACCATTGCACAATCTGATTTGTTTGTGAAGTTCTTATATTCTTCAAACCAAAGAAGTAAAATATCAGAGGATTTTAGTCTCCAAAAGTCAGACACAACCAAATTTCACATGGAGTAGAAAACTACAAAAGTTTTTTTTTTTCTTCCTCTAAACAACATACATATTAATAGTAATAAATATATATTCTGAGATCATCACATAATGACCATCTATCCAAAAATTTATGAAATAAATCTCATAACTTATAAAGGATAGAAAAAATAAATAATCAAGGGAAATAAAAATAAAACATGATTTACCCCCATTGAATCATATTCTATTTGTCAACAGTAATTCCATGCAAGTCACTTTTCTTGCTAATTTTTTCCTTCTTTCCCTGTTTTCGTCATATTCCAATTTTCCTTAAAAGACTTTGAATTTCAACGAGAAACTAAACTCGTGTTCAATTATTGTTAGGAGACAACATCTGTTCATTTACTTCTTCTCATAGTTATATCAAACCAAGAATATAGAATTTTTTTTTTAAAGTGCATATCTTAACCTTTATGCACAAAATAACTTTTCTTATTGAAAAGAAGACTGAAGGGGTGCAATGCTTCAATGCACTTGGGAAGAAAATAAAAATAATCTTACCCATTCAAGGAAAACTTACTACAGAAAATATACTCAAATATATTAAAGTAGTACTAATTCATCCCAAAACTCTTTTATCATATGATAAAATAATTCTCTATTTCTTCTTTTTCTTTCCAACAAAAAGAACACAGAAAATAAAAGTAATTTCCTTACCACAGAAAATACCATCAATATTAAATTTCTTAAGCTTGTTATCTCCTATATTCAGATTAGCAAACCAGGAATAATAAAAGATGAAAAGAAAAACAAAGAACTATCCGAGTCCACAGAACCCACTGTGTGTCCTTAAGAAATTTAATCCCCTCAAGTACCCAAGGTTGCATATTAATTCCTCCCAAGATAAAACGGATTAACCATTAAAGAAGTAGCGGTACCTCAAACATCAATAATCTCAACGAACTCAAAATGACAGCAACGAATCACACACAGAGACACGATCGATCGATTTTGTTTTGTAAGAAATGTATGCAAGAGAAGGGAAGAATTTGATGCAGAAAAATGAGAGAAAGTCTCTCTATTTATAGCCAACAAAGGGTAAAGGTCACAACTCTTTGGAAAGAAGACAACCTTTTAGAAAGGTCACAACACTTTGGAAAAGGCACAACCTTTCAACCGGTCACAACCCTTTAGAAAGGACACAACCTTTCATAAAGGTCACAACCCTTCGGCATAGTCACAACCCTTCAAGAGAGTCACAACACTTCATTTCCTGTTCACACATTTAAAACCCAACATTAATTTTGTTATGCTAGTTTCTTTAATCAACTTAGCTATGTTAAGCTCTTTAATCATTGATATAGCTCATTATTCTTTTATGTATCTAGCTACTGACTATCAAAACTGTCATTGTTCACACATCATATGTGTATTGGTGGATTTGTCATGGTTCCTGTTAATGCATATGTAACTATTTTATGGTAAGAAATTATGATCGAATTACTTGATACACCGATCTATTAGATCGTGCCCTTAGGCATCGAAATGCAATCATATCCCATTCTCAGTATTAATTTTTATATTCATAATGATACAACGAGCGTTTTAGGGCGTCCTCAAGATATTTTTTTTATATATCACTATACAATGAAAATATGTTTTTACTCAATGGATACAAAATTGGACATACTTCACTATCATAATTAGTGAAGTATTTAGAGAAATTACATTATTAAACATACTTTACTATCATATATATACTATTATTACAAATACTTTCAAAATATTACATATATCTTATTACAATTAAGATTTTTCTACCATATATTGAGGAAGATACACTTAGATACATGTATATTTCTACCAGATACACTAAAATAAGGAGAGAGGCGAGCGAGATTTGTTATGAATCTCATATGCATGTGTATCACACTAGATACACATATTTGTGTGTATTTGGTGTGATTCACATGTATCTTGGATACAAGATACATAGGAGAGTGTCGAGTGAAATAGGAGAGAGACGAGCGAGATTTGTCATGTATCCAAAATCATGTGAATCCACTTGTATACAATATATCTAGAACAAATTATACATAATTCTGACCCTCTGTATTCTGAGATACATGTATCTGAACGTATCTAGATGCACCAAAGATACATAATATTTTAACTAGAGCGTGTCTAAGTAATAAGCTCCTAAACTAGTGAGATTCATGTAAATTTCCCAACAAAATTCTCATGCTTTAACACCTAGTACAACAACAAACACCAATTTAACTTGGGGGGGGGGGGTGGTGGTGGTGGTGGTGATTTAGTGGTAGTGGGTGGCAAGGTTGCTTTGTTGCTTATTCCATCAGGGACGATTGATTTCTTGGTACATCACATTCATGCATTTACAATTCACGTGGTAGTATTGATACTCTTGAAAGGTGTATAATTTGCTCATAGTTCTTGTTTGATATTGGATAAAGTAAATCTTGATTTTCATTTTTCTTGTCATAATCTAGAAGAAGGGGTGAATGTCGAGTATCAGCCTAGGATCATGTCTTCTTAGGACTATTTTGGATGTACAGTTCAATTTTGATAGCAATATTCTATTTCAATTTAAAAATGCAGTCATATGTTTGGGGCAGTGTAAGTGATCAAAGGTACTAACTCATATTACGGGAGAAAACTTTGCGAAGAGTTCTAATATTACTTTTAATGGGTGACTCTGTGATTTCTTATGGGCCTATGTATCCTAGGTAATTCAGTTTTATGATTCCTCATTATTTGTGTATCACCTTTTTTTCTCTAGGTGTTCATTTTGTCTGGACTTTTAATTTAATGTTTTTATTCAGCAAAGACGATTAATGGCAATAACTTATTGAATTCATCGTTTGGGCTCATAATAAATTAAAAGTTGCTCTTGTTACTCAGCCGAGAACCTTGAACATTATACAATGATGTGTTGTAGGAATAACCCATTACCTTCTGGGTGAAAATGCCACAACATGAGCATTCTTCCTAGCAAGAAGTATTGCAGTAGGATAATGGTTAGGAGGATTTGAAAAACAATATGGTATAATGAGTTTCAATGTTTAGTTAATTACTTTTTAAAAACCCTATTCTTATTTCTTTTTAATAAAATCACTTTAACTAACAAATATGTAGGATATATATATATAGCGAATGTTTACACAATCATGTAATTATTTATAAAATTTTAAACTAATATAATTTATTTATGTATAATAGATTATAATTATAACGATCTAATCCGTCGTTACTAAAGGTACCTCGTGCGGAGTTTTAAAAATTCAAAAGTGTAGTATAAGAATGTTTTAAAAATTTGAGCGCACAATGATTTGTGGCAAAAAATTGATTTCTTGGCTAAACTGACGTCAAGCTGTCATAGTGGGAGGTTCTCGCTATGACAGTGCCGTTGTAGCGGTATGAGAGTCGTTATAATGGGATGTCAAATTTCAGCAACCTAATCAATGCACCATTTTTTAAATTTCTTCCCACTTTTAAATGGAGAAAATAAACGAGGGCTGCTCTATAAATCCTCCAAAGACACCTGGGGCAAGGGATCAATAAGGGAGGGAGATTTACCACACAAGGAAGATGAAAGTCTAAGAATGTTCATATGCTCTCTCATCAAATGATTGCTTCTATGGAGTCAAAATCTTAGGCAAGGTTCATCCGATATTGCTTGGCACTTTGGTAGGCTAGGTTTCTTTTAATTGACTAGTTAGACTTGCTTTTACCGTATTATATCTTGTAAATTTTAAGAGATGTCATGTAAGACCATCGGGCATAGAGTTTGGATGGTTAGAGATTGTTGTTATATACTATTAGGGTGGAGATAAAGTAATGCCTGTGGGTGATTCTCTTGTTCTTGATTTGCCTTGAGTTTCTTGTTAGGAGGGTAGTATGTTTCTGTTTATGAGCGTATTCATGTCTACGACTTGTAGTATCATTGTACAATACATGGTAAGGAATACGTAGGAAGCATATGTAATGACACCATGTTGGTAATGAATATAATGAACTTGTTATGTGACTTGTGGTGTCAAGTGTTATTGTTGATGTTTGTGATTGTGCATGATTGCCTATGTTTATTGATTGGCTCGGTAACACGCCTAGTACATGATATTTCCATGGTCGGTATATATTAACGGTGTGCTCGTATACCACGCTTGATATGGGATACTCATATATGATTGGCTCAGGTACCACACTGGTCACTAACTAAGGATGTCTCGAAACTCGGATACCACGTCTTTACACTAACGGTTTGGTTTGACTTCCATGAGAGGACCAAATATATGTTTATGGTTCCATGAATGAACCTGGTATTTCTACATATTATACTTGTTTCATGTTGGATCCCTGAGTTGTCCGGGTTCCTTGAAATGTGAGTTGATCTCAGATCAAATTTGCATGTGACCATGTGGGACATAGATCATAAATGTTACTGTAAGTTAGGGTTAGGATCGGAAGTCCAAGCTATGTGTTACTACTGGTCGTTAAGGCATGTTATTTGTTTATTGACATCTAAATTCTTAGGGGTTGTTCTCCATAATTGTTTGACTATTGGGTTGAATTTACGAAGACTCAATTCTTTAGTTATCTAAAATGCATTTCTATTGGTCATGATGAACTTGATTTTGTAGTGGGTTCTAGGTTAGTTTGCTAAGGATGAGTTGGTCTAAGACGTCAATTTCCTTTACTGTTCTAAAAATGGCCAGAGAGTTGACATGAGTTCTATAAAAGATAACAACTTAATTGATAGGGCTAGGGATGACTTGGTATTCATGGATATTAATATGGTAGAAGGGTTAGACTACGATTGTTTATTATTGTATCATCACAGGTAGGCTTGGAAAGTCTTAAGGTGACATAGTTAAGGTGCTTAGTCATGGTATTTACCTAAGAAGGGTATGAGTATGTGAATAGAGAAGTGGGGTGGTGTAACTTCGATATTGTATGACTTTTCTAATTGTCTACATTATATCATGTGGTAGGTTCTGATCGATCAATGATGTCTATCAATACGTGTTGTTTGTACTGATACTATTCTTGTTATGCCACTTGACATAGTCTAGTTGCAGGATCAATGATGTTTCATAGGTGAAGACGATGATGATCTCCGACATCTTTCATTTTTCCTCCCTTATAGTGGGAGTTATGTCTCATTTTTATGCATAAACTGTATTTTCTTAGTAGCTTAATTGTAAAAAACTTTTATTAAAGATTATTATTTTTATTAAAGATTAATGTTTTCATGAAAGTTTTCAATACTGAAGAGGTTTCCTTGTTTCATTTATTTTCCACATGTTTTAACCTGTTTGGGTGGTAAGGATTCTCCTATTTAGGTATTAGAGTAGGTATTCGCATGACCTGATGGGTTGGATCGTGACAAATATAAAATAATAATATAAAATTTGCTTATATTGTATTTGTAAAGATATATATGACACATAGGCCTAACTCAACCCAAAAGCTAACTCATGAGGAGAAGATTGTCCAAAATCATATAAGCAAACCACCTCATGAGGAGAGGATTGTCCAAGTTCATATAACCAAACCACCCGTCTATTTCTCAATTAATATGAGACTTTTGTCACTCTAAATATCACTGTATGTATACACACGTATTGAAAAAGAAAAAAAAAAGAATCATATATACTCCCCCCGTCCCATTTTATGTGGCAACATTTGACCGGGCACGGAGTTTAAGAAATAAATGAAGACTTTGAAATGTTTACCAAATTGCCCTTTAAAAAGTAGACTCACTTTTTTCTCTCCTCATAAATGTATTGGAGTATTATCTTTAAGATTAAGTGGGACCAACAAGGGTAAAAGAGGAATTGTACCTTTAAATACTTACGATATAAGGAAATGTGACATTCTTTTTGGGACTGACCAAAAAGAAAATGGTGCCACATAAAATGGGACAGAGGGAGTATAATATATGGAATAAAGGTGAAGCTGGGCAGAAGCATAACCGATAACCTCCAAAAAGGGAAAGGTTTGTACTTTGTAGAGTTTAGTGCCTATTAAACACATTGCAACACCTATAAAGGGAAATTCTGTTAATAGGGTTTCTATCAATGGTAGCCATCATATGATCTCATTACAAGGGTAAGAGAAGCATCTGCCAGCTTCAATCATACATATATTGATTGGCAAATCACTTTAAAATTGTACCATCACATCATGTATTCCCTACTGTTCCATTATTTCCTTCAACCTGTCTCTATGATGGATCGTACAACCAATTAATTTTAAGCCTATTATTCAGTAAAACAGACATTTAGTGGTAATAGATTTTTCGTTTATCGTCAGTATTTATTATTGCAATATCATAATTTTGTGGTAATTGAGTTAATGTATATTGTATTTAAAGTCACTAAAGTCTTTATCCATATTTATATGGAGAGTAAGTTATAAATACCCTATTTAGCGGCAACTATATAATTGCTGTATTGAGTGCATGTAAAGTTTTGAAATTATTTTTTTTTAAAAAAATAATAGGAACTTTTCGTCCAATTTACACTAGATAAAGGCCAAACTAACATAACTTTATACATAAAATTACTAAATGTCAAGTAATTTTATGGTTAGAAAAATAAGTTTGACAACTTTCGTTTAATAATATTGTAAGTACGTTGACCTGAAATTAACCCCCTCACAATGTAAAGATGTCAAAAAAGACTAAAAATAAATAAATTCTAAAACACATCTTAATATGGGTTGGCGTACCTTTTATTAGCTACTCCTAAAGTAAACAATATAGGATAAATTATACCTATGATTAATAACTATCAGTGATGTGCTAGCTATTTTTTTTTTTTTTAATCATTTAATATTTAAAATTTACTGATAAGTCCACAAAGAGATAATTTGAGTATTTTAAAAAAAAAAATTAAAGATAACGAACTCAAATTCTGATAATTTTAATGTGGAGATCCAAAGCAAGTATTCCTCACCACATCCTCAAGGTGTAAGGTTTCATTCTTAGCTCTTCTTTTGTTGCCTAAAAGAATATTAAAATGATAAACATATAAATGACTCCTACCGTTGAAACATTTTTGTGGTGAAATGTGGAGGTGTCTAATATAAAATATAGAGAACAAAATGCCACAAAAACTGACCAACAATTGGAATCCAAAAATAAAAAATAAAAAATTGGAATCCAACAATAAGTATCTAAGGATAAAATGGGAATGGATGGGGTTAGTAGATATATTAGTGTGCTGATTAAGAGATAAAAGAGCTTGCTGATTGGATTAATTAGCATATGATTTGGTGATGTGGTATTCGTGCTTATGTAACAAAATGCTTCTTTATTTTTTTTAATAAAATAAATCAAATTGATCTCATAACTTTACATCTAGAAGGAGGCCACACTGTTAGAAAACGACAGATAAAATTTTGTAGTTAAATAACAAAAATCTAAATCTCATATTAATTTCATTTAGTTATGAATAAGTGACAGACTGGCCGGAGATCACTGATAAATTTATAATTAATTTGAAACAATTATTTTTAGAAATCACGATAAAAAATTTGAGATGGATGAAATAATTGTTTATGATGTATAATAAAATGCAAGCCCCACAAAGTGGAATTTGAACACTTATAGGAATGTGTGACATCCCTTTGGTATAGTGGACATATCTTTAATTTAGTCCACAATTGTCAAAGGTCCCTTTTGGATATTAAATTAATAAAAAACATATATACTTCAAGCTGCTTTTTGAGCAGTAGAAGATCCTCTGATGGCTTCACGTTAGAGCATATCTATGTTTCGATCTCCTATTGGTTCAGATATATTCATATAAATTGTCTTAACTTTATCTTCTTCTTTTTTTAAAAAGGAGAATAATTTCTCCTTCTTATTTTTTTATGGGGTGTTTAATTGGGGAAGAAGGAGAGTGGAACATATGGCTCCCTAATTGAAAATACTATCAAAAAGAATATTCTAAATGCCATGCCTAAATTCAGAAGATAACTACTAAGAATAGGTGTTGTGACTTTTTAAATATTCCAACTACAATAGGGGAAAAAAGAAGAAAGACTAGAAGAGGGATCATTTAGTATTTCAATGGCTAAGGGGTCTCTCTACCGTTGTAATTATGCGATAAGCCATGTGCTAGAAGTATTGAAACGTTTTTGAACTTGACGCAAATTATTAATTTTGTTTTCAAATTATTGACTGTCTTAAGAACACATTTTTACTTGACTAACTAAATTTAGATACACCCCCGATCTACTACATGACATAACAAGTGATTTCAAACTCTTGTAGGAGCATGAAACTCTTAATAAAAAATCGAGAGAAGTGTTGAAAACACTCCTAAAATTGGAGAGAATTTAGAGGTGTATTTAACTCATGTTGCAGATCGAGAGTATATTTAAGTTCAGTTAGTCAAATAAAGAGGTGTTTTTATGACTATCAATAGTTCAAGCTAAGGATGAAACTAATAATTCGCATCGAGTTTAAGAGTGTTTTCAATACTTGTCTCTTTGCATTTTGAAGAGTTTTTTTTTACCCTTCCCTCAGAGCTCCCACCATTTTCTCCCTTGAAGACTCGAACTTACAAGCTTAAGGTTGAAAGTGGGAGGTACTTACCATCTGAGCAACTCCCTCACATTTTGGTGTTATGTTTATGGCGAGGCTAAAATTATCATAGCATTTATGTTTGGTACGGAGAATGTTTTCCAAATTTTCTTTGTTTGGTTGATAAAAATGTTTTCCTTTTTTAGGAAAACAAACTCCTTAAAAATGAGAAAAATGACTTTTATCGTGGAAGCAAGCAAAACAAGTTGCAAAAGTGACTTTTTCAAGTTTATTGTTTCCTCTTCACCCACTCAAACCATCCAATCCTCACCCTTTGGCCATCCCACCCCCGAACCCTCGCTCCCCATCCTCACCCTTTGTAATGCTTTGTGCCCATGCGGTCACAAATTAAAGGCTTCTAAAATTTTAAAGCCCATGATTTGCAGAAGATAATCGTAATGCTATGTTGTCTTCACACAAATTGCATCATTCATGTTTGTCACGTTCCCTCATTTCAAGATGTATATACCAATTTGTAACTTTCTTCCGTCACTACAATTGCTAAATCGAGCAAATATTTTTAAAAATAAGATCACCTAACTCACAATTTTTCCCTAACAATATTTTGTTTTTTTCCTCAATTTTTTTCTTCCCGGCCAAATCGAGCCTTAACCGGACTCTTCTCACTCTCCGAAGCATCGATTGAACTTCTAAGACAGCTAGTGGGTAGCGTTTGTAAACTGAACGGACGGAGATTCAGCTGTAGGGATGGCAATAGGCCAGTGCGGGGGATTACAGCTATTGCAGGGCTGTTCGGGTAAGAGATTTCACCCGGGTGTTGCAGGTTGAGGATTTATATGTTTTTAAACAGAACCTAAAATGGCTAAAATAGTTAGCTCTCCCCTTGTATTTTGTATTATTTGTACAGTACCAAAAAATGAAGAAATTTGTATTGCTTTTTGTTATTGGGTTCACGTTCAGACGAGAGTTTTCTCAATTAAGTCTTGCAGATACCTTGGCTAAGGAGTGGTTTAGATTGAAGGAAGTTAACTCGTGTTTTGGATAAAATTTTATAATTAGCAGAGAGTTTGTATACAATCATACAAACATTGAGATGACATCAATCGGGCATTGTATGGTAAGACATGTTGATCTCCGATTGGTTGGTCTAGTGCATTTGAAGTTAGGGCGTGGAGCACAAATTTATTGAGGAAGTTCTTGGACAATGTCAAGTTAATTTAGAACCGGCTTCTCATGACTCAAAGTAGACAAAAGAGTTATACAGATTGAAAGGTTCATGATTGAAGCACGAGTTATGCTGAAGGTTCGACTACCCATGAAAGGTGTGATGAGATTTGAAAAAAAGGGCAAGTTGAGCCCAATATCTTTCCAAGATTGTTGAGCATATTGGTGAGGTGTCTTGCGAGTTGGCTTTGCCACCTGATTTGTCGGATGTTCACCCTGTATTTCATTTTCAATGTTGAAAAATATTATCAGGATGATGCTCATGTAATTCAATGGGATTCAATGTTAATTGATCAAAAATTGACCTTTGAGAAGAAACTGATAACCATCTTGGATAGGCAAGTTTGAAAGTTGAGATCGAAAGAAATTGCTTCTAATACGGTTCAATGGGTATCACTCGATTGAAAAGGCTAATGAGGAGACCAAGTCGGACATGCGAATCAGATATTCCCAGCTTTGAGCTTTGTGAGCGTTTAGGTACTTTATATTCTTCACCCGTTCGAGGACGAACATTTGTTTTAGTGGTAGATGATGTAACGACCCGTTAGATCGTTATGATCAGTAGAACTATTTTGACTCTTCCCGTAAATATTAAATAAGAATTTTGAATTATTCGTTCAACTACGTTATTTAATTGATGGTTATTTTTTAAAAAATAATTAATTTAGTTGGTGGTTAATGGGTGAAGTCCATAATTTAATTAATACCCTATTTCACTTGGTCCATGTATAAAAATAAGTTAGTGAGGGTTAGAACTTTCGAAACATAGAGCCTGTTTGACATTGTTGATCGGAGGCCATTTTTTTTTTATAAAGTAATTTTTTTTTTTAAATCAAGCGTTTGACAAATCCTTAAAACTGCTTTTAAATGGAAGCAGAAGCAACTTTTCTGCTATTGGGAATAAACTAAAAATTTCTACTTCTAAAAAAAAGCAGAAACATAAAATTATATTTTTGAAGACTAAAATATCCCTCCATATCAACATGTTTACCAGCATATCTCTTATTAATTAATTAACATATCTCATAAGATTGGTTAAGTTTCATGCAAGAATTGTATTTTTTATTTTTATATACTAATTTTTTATTTTATTCTATGTAATATATTATTAATTTATATTTGATAAATTATTTTATAAAATTAGAAATAAAGGTATCAACAATATTTTTGCAGGATTCTAAAAAAATAACAATTAAATATTTCAGTCCTCCAAAAAAAGCAACAAATAACAAATTTTTCTTTCTTAATTTATGTATTATTTTATTTGAATTTGAATTTTATTTTAACATTAGAGGATTATACAAAAAACTTTATATAATAGCTAATGACTGAATCAAAAATATAGGTAACAAATAACAAAAAGATTCTTCTTTTCAATATTTTTCAACAGTTTTTTTTAAAAATAAAAAATAATAATTAAAGATTTCAACTCCTTATTAAGGTAACAAATTTGATTGAAAAAATTGAATATGTGCATTTTAATTTAATTAATATAAAAATTCAATTAAAGTTTTTCTTATTAGATATTTAAAACATTTTCTCTTTATAAATAATCTTAATATTAAAAACACATAGATACTCGTCCTTTTTCCTAATTTGACTCTCAAAACTCAAAAGTATTTTTTTTAAAAAAATAAGTCAAATGTTATAAAATATTATAGTGTGGATGTCCACTACACCAAGAAGTTACTCTCTCTCATTATCTCCATTTCTTTCCTCCATTATGAAGATAACCATAACTTCCATAACCTCCGACTTTATAACCATTATTCTTGTAACCTTTCACTTCTATAACCTCCTCCATTATATTCATGTTAGTGTCATATTTATGACTAACCTTTTGTATGACTCTATGTTACACTATTAATAGAGGCATAAGGGTTCATATTGTATACACTTGAATACTTTGAAGAATAAGAAAAGCTCTCATCTCTTGTCTCCCTATTTCTATTAATTTCATCTTCTATATTTCTTATCTTATTTTGCTTTAGTTTTACAACACGTTATCAGCACGAGTTGCTCATTCTCCGTCAAGAATCAATGGTAGGTATTTCTTGATTTTTATGAATTATCCTAGTAATTCTTCGGTTGCATGGTATACTTCATATCCTATATATTATTTGTACTAACAAAGCTTGTTTTGTGGTTCTTTTAAAATGGTTAGTAAATTATGATAATCTTCATAACAATGTTGAGAGGGACTATTAAAATGTTTTAATTTATTTTAACTTGAGACTTTTATATGGTTCCAACATGTTGTTCTAATTAATTAGTTTTGTTCATTTTTACTCAATTTTAAGTCAAATTCAGATTATATATATGGTATTCAATATTTATTTTTTGGTAATGCATTTTGTTTATTAAGACATTGATTGAGGGTAAGACGGTGAATTCAAGTTTCACTGCACCAAGTGGGTAAGACATCGAGTTAAAGTCTTGGTGCATCATGATAATAATATGTTGGGTTCAAGTCCCATTGATTTATGGGATAAGGCTTCTTTATATGGATAAGACATTGGGTTTAAGTCCTACTGCACTATAGTGATAATATGATGATGACTAAGGCAAAATGATGAACTTTTGGTGAAAAGTCATGAAATCCACCAAATTGATTTGCTCCATTCTCTTATGTGAATGTGGTAGCAGTGTATAATATGTCTGAAAGATGACAAGTGGTTTAATGTATGAATATAGGTGTGGTAAAATGTTAATGGTCATCATTATGGTAATTAAAAGGAAGAACAATATGTGTTCTTAAGATGATCCTTCAAAATGTGAAGGTAATTTTTATCCATTAAAGTGGTATGAAAAGTTATTGGCCACATTGTTGTTGGTGCAATCCCATTTGAAAAGTTATGTAAATCCTCCATCAAAATAAAGGAATACAAAGTGGTAGTACATTTGGTACATTTGACTTCTTAAAGTGATGTTGAGGTGAGTCACATAAATTTGATAAATGCAAAAGTATGACAATGAGTTTCTAATAAAAACTTATGGAGCATGTTTAAATGGTTATGTTCCATTTCTTAAAGAAAATGTGACTTGTGTTCTTATGGATAGAACATGTTCATGTATTGTTGGATAAATGTCACATCTCACCTCTACAGGAAGTTTGAAAGATTGAAAAGAAATATTTTGACATAAATGGTCATTTAATCATACACTTTGAGTACTACACAAATATTGTGGTATGTTTTGTTATAAACTATTGAAGGATAAAAGAAAGAGATAATTCTTTTCTATAAAGGTTGTGGTCATGATCAAAATAAATGTTGTTGTGTGGCAACACAAATTTGTCATTGATTGTCAAGAAATAAGTCTTGCATGTAATAATTTTAACCATGACAATAATAATAATTTTCTCCTTGAAGGGGAAGATCACCATAAGAATGGTGTTGTGAAATTTGTGGCAATATACAAACTTAATTAAGAGTTTCGGAAGAACTAATTTATTACTATCCAGAAATGAAAATATTTCATAATATTGAGGTTGTAGTAAGTCTCAGAAGAAACTTTTTAAGTTTCGGAGGAATTGAAAAAAATTATTATATTGAGACTGTAAATTATTGAAAGATTAAATATCTTCAAATTACTACAATCAAAGCGGTTTATGAATATTTACATATAAACTTACCCGCCTTTTTCTTGTTTGTTGTATACAAATATAGGCATGATGATGGAATCACATACAAAAGTAAACTAGAAGTTTACTAGAATAAATATCAGTTGGCATAATCGGTTGACCATTTAAGTTCAAATGTGATGCAAAAGAATTGAGAATTCATGTGGTTATATGTTGAAGAAATAAAAGATTCTTCAAGAATTCTCATGCGTTGCTTGTTCTCATGATAAAATATCATTGTACCAGCTAAGGATGGGATTGTATCCCCTGAAATTCTTTGGAACATATGAAAAGGTGAATATGGGCCCGTTCACCTGCCATATGGACCGCTTACTATTATGATTTAATAGATGCATATATGGTATGGTCACATGTGCATTTGTATCAACTTACAAATTGGGTTTTGTAATGTTGTTTGCTCAAATTGTTAAATTAAGAGCACAGTTCCAAACTATAAAATTATGTTGATAATACTGGTTGGTTTAGCAGAAATTGTTTGCCTCCAATTATAGTTAGACCATTGATTATGAGAACAAATCTCTCAAATAAAATTTTGGTATGAGATGAGTTTATTTAACGTGTATGCATCAAGCCAACAAAGTTCTCCCATCACAATTGGTTCAGGGTCAGGTACCAAATAATTTCCATCTAAAATTTTAATGTGTGCACATATGGTTTTATTGATCCACCACGCACAAAGATGGATCCCCAAATGAGGTTGGGGTAAATGTTAGATTTCCTAACATTAGGGGGAGATATGTTTAGCAGCTGAAAATTATGTGGGTGAATTATCTAGATCCTCATTAAAAAAATGTGAACTTGAAGTTCAAGAGATAATTCATTTACAAAATGTTGCTAATAATTTGCCAGATGTATTTGATGACCCAATATTTTAATTAAGCTTCAAATGCTTCAATAAATAGTCCACAGAGTCTATGGTACGCCAGAAGCGTGATAGACCAATCGATTCCAAATGTAAAACTCCTTGAGGAGGGAGAGGATCAAATTATCAAAATGGTCATGATAATGAGGTAAGTGCTTTGAAAGAGCACTATGACATAACACTTCATAAAACCTTGACAAAGGTTCAGGTACTTGGAAATGATGAAAAATGAAGAGATCTCGATAAGTTATGTCTTATTGGAATCGATATCAAAATGATTGTCGACGGTATCTTTGATATGAAGTAGTACTCAATGCTATAAATGGTTATGAGGATCTTAAATTCGAATCTGTCATCTAGTGTGGACAGATAAATGATTGGCATTATTCAAGTATATTTTGTTTCACTTAGAAAAGTGATGTTTTTGATCTTATAGTTCATGGATCAAAATATAATGTCAGTGTGGTACAAATGAATCATTGTGCGAAAGTATAACCGTAAGATATAAAGTGCGGTTTGTGCCTCGGGGCATAAAGGGTTTTCGAAAAAATTTGGACATTATTAAATGGAGATATATTCTCCAGTGGTGGACGCAATGAGACTTGTTTCAGTCTGGCAATAGATAAAATACTTGAATATGCATAATGAATGATTATTATGCCTAACTAGACGATGAAGATTATATGAAAATCCTTGAAGGATTTAAAAGGTCTTAAAGCAATTCCATACCCAATAGTTTTGAGACTGCTTAACACAGAGAAAGAATCTATTTGATCTCATAAAAATGATTTAAAATGTCATGTATTAGTGCAATTGGTGCACTTACAGATTGTTGGTTATGCAAATGCTAGAAGATTATTTGATATACATAACGAAAGTTATGTGAAAGGATTGTCATACTATCATTCAAGTTATGACAAGAAATTAACAAAGCAAGTGACTCAGCACATAGAAGATGTGTGATTTTCTTTCAGAAGAAAAGACGAGCTTCAATAAAATTGAAATGATCAATCCCCGAGTCAGAAATAATTTGATTATGTAGATGCATAATATTTATTTGATCTGCATAAAACTCGATCGCAAATGGACTATTTTTTACATATGGAGACACAACAATATCTTGGAAATTCAAAGAATCATATTAGTAGCCACTTCTTCAAATCAAGCAGAAATAATATTGATCTATGAATTAAGTCGGGAGTGTGTTTGGGTAGAATCATGATCTATCATATTCAGAAAATATGTCATTTTCTTTTGAAAAAGATATTCCAGCCACCATATACGAAAATAATAGATAGCTCAATTGAAGGGAGGACACAATCAAAGGAGATCGGACAAAACATATTTCACCAAAAGTCTTTTTCACATATGATCTTCCGCAAAATGATGAGATTGATGTTCAAAGACCCTTTCAAGTGATAATCTTGTAAACTTATTCACTAAGGATTGCCAACATCAATATTTGAGAAGTTGTGATATAAGATTGAAATGCATCGTCTCCGAGATATCAAGTAAAGTTTTTATCAGGGTGAGAAAAATACGCATTGTACTCTTTTGCTTAACCATGGTTTTATCCAATCCTGGTAAGGTTTTTAACGAGACAACATTCAAAACATATTAAAAGATATGTGTACTTTTTTTCCTTCATTAGGATTTTTTCCCACAGGGTTTTTTCTAGTAAGGTTTTAACGAGGCATATTATCTATGGACATCCAAGGGGGAGTGTTATAAAATATTATAGTGTGGATGTGCACTACACCAAGAAGTTACTCTCTCCCATTATCTCCATTTCTTTCCTCCATTATGAAGATAGCCATAACTTCCATAACCTCCAACTTTATAACCATTATTCTTGTAACCTTTCACTTCTATAACCTCCTCCATTATATTCATGTTAATGTCATGTTTATGACTAACCTTTTGTATGCCTCTATGTTACACTGTAAAAGGGTTCATATTGTATACACTTGAATACTTTGAAGAATAAGAAAAGCTCTCATCTCTTGTCTCCCTATTTCTATTGTTTTCATCTTCTATATTTCTTGTCTTATTTTGCTTTAGTTTTACAACATCAAACACAATTGGCTTATGAAAAACACTTTTCAAATGAATTAGCCAAACACAAATTGCTTATTTTCAAAAGCATTTTTCTAAAAGGCTATTTTTAAAAAGTTCTTTTAAAAATGAACAATTTTTAGCAATAATGTAAAACAAGCTCATATTCTTTTTAGCGGAGAAGGGCTCCCCACTGAAGGAGCTCTCTCTTCACAGCGACATCGACGAAAAAATAAAAGTGAAGAATGCTTCAGGTAAGCCACACAAAAAAGTTCAACATTTTGGTTTTAAAATTTTGATTGTTGGCTAGATAAATTGTTATTTTAATATGTTTGGTGGTTAAGGTTCAACATCTCATAGTTGATATTACTGGTCGTGTGCTTGGTTTTGATCTTGATTTTGATTTTTTTATATAAAATTTCATAATTGTCATTGTGGAACTAGATTCAATTTTGTTGGGAGTCTGGAATAGAAGAATGCTAATATGTATGTTTACGTACTTATTTACTTACAAATAATGCATATTTGATAGATTGAGAACGTTCTAAAGTTTTGCGAAAGGAAAAGACAATTCTTGAAGATTTGTGATATGTTATTTATTATGCATTCGAGGTACGTTAAGACTTTCGAGACTTCGTTGAGGGACGTTTTTCTAATTAATGATTAAAAATAGAATAGACAATGGATAAGGGAGAAAGTTGGGGGTCTCGTACTAATGATGTGATGGGCATAGGTATGAGTACCGATGTTATAAAGGGAAAGTTGATTACTATAAAGCGATGGATTGTAATCCGAGAATGCCAAAACATATGGACATTAGCTGATGTATTATTGACTTGGTTTCTTTTGTGTGATTGTGTTTCTTATTTGAACTCGTATATTTGTGATAGTTGAGGTGGTTATATGTCATACCGACATTTGATTGATTGAGACACATCATCATCCCTTTTTTGTTGATATTATATTGTGCACATGCATTGGCATTAGAGTGAGTATGAGTAAATGTCTAACACGTGGAGATCATCCATGTTGAGATCAAGTTATGATTATAAGTTGGGCACGTGGAGATCATCCGTTCTGGGATTGTTATATTTTATGATAGTGCGTTGAGATCGTCCGCAAAGATACATGGTGTTGGTATATGGACCCCGCGAGTCCCCTATGAGTCATAAATTCTCGATGTATTTTTGAAAAGTATCGTGTGTATACGGTTGAGAGAGAACTTGGTATTTGAGGCATACATTTCATGGTGTTGCATTGCATTGTATTTCATTACATCATTCATTCTTGTTTGATTATGTGCTTCATTGGTGTTTGGACAATACGTGATATTTGATTATCCCTATTTGATGAAACTTGACTGATAAGTAGAATCCAGACTTATAAAAATTAAAGGATGATTTTCTATATACTCTTGTCACTATTTCTTCGTTGTCAGTGTATGATACATATTGGGTACATGTGGTTTTGTACTCATACTACACTTGTTGTACTCTTTTGTGGTGCATATTTGTGAAAGACTTAGTGTTTAGTATTTTTGCTTGTCACTTATCTTTCCACTTTATTTTACTAAATTAAGTTGGTAAAATTATTAAGTTGGTTTACCTATCAGTTGGAAACATAGGTGTCATCACGACTTATGATTTTGGGGGCATGCCACTCTTGAAGTGCATCTCTCCTTTCATATCAACTTCTATGGGAACATAAAACCTTTTCCCCTTCATTTTCCGGTTGTTGCAACTCAACTTCCACTGCGTCCAACTCCGGTTCAATAGGTGTCACATCGCGCTCTTTACCGCGACTAACCTTAGAATTAGAATTGTGATTTACGACTTTAAAAAGTGTGTAATTTCTTAACTGAACTTGAATTGATGAGTGATTTAATGTGTTGGAATCTAAATATGAACATAGTGTTGGGCCAGGGGCGGACCCACATAGAGTCCGCCGGGTTCTCGAGCACTCATTAACCTCGTCTCAGAATATATATATATATATATATATATATAATTAATAGGTATTTGTATAAAATTAACATAGAGCACCCAATGAACAAATTATTTGACTAGTCCATTAGCTCTTGGGTGAGTGATTAAGGCTCTTTTAGTGTTGACGAGCATGAGTTTGAATCTCACTGTTAACATGTCTTTTTTATATTTTTGATTCCACCACTTTCAGAGAACCCAAAACCTTAAAATCCTAGATCCCCCACTGGTATTGGCTATGACCACATATTCTCATCAACATTACACAACCTTCCCATATCAGTTTTTAATTCTCAAACACAACTATATTACTTGGGTTCTATTCAAATTAATCATTTCCAATATTTCAACGTTTAATAAGGAAGTATAAGAGATTATATTATCTCCTTCTTGAGATAATTTGTGCTCGAACGAGAGTCATGACTTTTCTTGACCTTGCAATGCATAACATATGGAACTCTCCCACACTTTCTGTCATGATCCTAAAATAGAGGTGATGACACTTGTCTATTCCCCCAAGACAAGTGAGCCTCAACCCAATGAAATGAAAGAATTGTGGAAAAAGAAACAAGAACAAGATAAAAGCAGAAAACTTACTCATTCTATAATACCCCCAAAACCTGGTTGTCATGTGTATAAGCCACTAATATATAAAGTGCGGAAATGAAAAATAAGTACAAGCCTCAATGTCTTTGTTTCCCAAATAGAAAAAAGGATAACATAAAGGAAAAAAAGGTCCTGCTGGAATGATAAACAGTTACCTCTCAAGTCTTTCAACAAGCCTAAAAATGGGAGAAGAAGAAGAGTGATCATGCAATACTAGGCTCGAACCTACACAAGTGTAGAAGCAAGAAGTGAGTACCAAACAACACGATACTCAGCAAACAACCTGATAAGCAAAACAAATATAGCTAGGAAACGAATACTCTTTTCATCCCAATCGAACCTCCTAAAACTACAACCTGCATAAAAATCAGTCCAACCTAACAGTAGTCACAGTTTAACAACCAACATGCATCAAGTATGTTAATCACAAGTAACAAGTAGATCAATCACAAATGTCAAATGTATCAAATCATAATAGTCAACTCTTGCCGGAACTATTTCCCTTCGACACAATATCACAAGCCAGAACCATTTCCTATCGACTTTATATCATATCACTAACCGAAACCATTTCCCTTTGACTTAATATGCCAAGATGGAATCATTTTCCATCGGCTTTATATCACATCATTAGTTGGAACCATTTACAATCGATTTTATATCACATCACTAGCCAAAACCATTCCCCTTCGGCTTTATATCATATCACTTACCTGAACCATTTCCCTTCGGCACAATATTACTACCCAGAACCATTTCCCATCAGCTTTATATCACATCACTAGCCAAAATCATTTCCCTTCGGCTTAATGTCACCTGTCTCATCATGGTGTACAAAAATCAAGGCATATAAACAATTTAACCCCATTTGGAAGAGACAACAATTCAAGCAATTCAAGTCCACATTCATGCCATCAAAGTTTTTCATTAGTCAATCAAATAGGGGCCATAACAGGGCAATTCACAAAGCATTAGGATCCACATATTGCCATTTCACTAATCTTCTTTTTATTCATTAAAGTTAATAAAGTGGAACAATGAGTCCATACCTCATTCTCATTACTCTCTATCACACACAATGAAGAAAAATATAGATTTCCAAGGTTTAGGAGGTCATTTGCCTCAATTCAATCAAATAGTCATCCAAGACTTGAGTCCGTCCCTTCCATACAACGTTCAAAGGCACACAATCTAATTCAATCAAGTAATCACAATAAGATTTTGGAAATAACAATACTCATATCATACTCTTTGAAAAATGGGTCATTCAACTCAAAAACCAAATTCTGAAAATGAGGTTTGAATCCAAAAATCATTACTTGAAGATGTTACCGAAGACATTTGAAACTCATTGGTGAAAATCATTTTAAAGAAGGTCTTAAAATAAGTTCATAATCACCATTTGAGTTTAGAAGTCAAGTTTTTGAAATATCTTGTCATTTGTCAATCAAAATATCAAGTTTTAATGTTAAAATCTATAAATAATCATAAGAATATGAAGTTTTAGAGTCACAAAAGCTTACCAAATGATTCACAATAAATCTCTTCAAAATTGCCTCCTTGGATTTTAAGAAGGTTCAAAAATAAAAAATGGGGCTTAAATCTCAAAATTTACAGATCAAAAACCTCATCTAATGTCATAAAAGTGACCATGCGTTCGCAAAAGCGAACCCTGCTAAAAACTTGGCCTTTGATTTTGCGAAGATCGTGATCGCAAAAGGGCCCTTTGCGATCACAAATGTTAGGCCACTTAGACCTTTGCAAAAGTGAGGTTCGCAAAAGCGATCAACCTTTTGCAATCGCGAGGCACACTAAGTACCAGAAAACTTGCCAACATAAAATTCAACAAAAAGACCCTTTAGATTTCTTTCGGAACTCCGTACACACAAACCATATAAGTAAATTTACTAAATGCCATGACCCAAAGTATACCCTAGACGTAACATAATGTATAGAATCCTGAGAGGCCCTACACAAGCCACTTAACATACATCATACAAGATAATAGAAACAAAAGAGTTTAAAAGATAACGTTTCATAGAAAAGAGTTTGACAAAAGCGGAAGTCTAAACATAAGTCTCAAAGTCATCTATTACATCATAAGAAAAATGATTGGGCCTTAACCCATACATCACATACAAAGTCTGAAAACGAAAAATGACATGAAAGCAATAAAAAAAATCATGTACCTCGGATCATGAGGACTCAACAATCTTCAAAAAGCTCAAAGGATCAACTAGACATAAGTATGAGGAATAGGAGTGTCGTACCCTGCATTAGTAAAACAATATAGGCACAAGTATGCATTAGTACATGGAATGTACCAAGTATGATAACAATGCATTAGAGTTATGAAATCATGCTAAAAAGACTTTATATGACATGTAATGACCAAGATAAATAATAAAATATCATGTTAGAAAACATAAATCATAATCATGGTCAATGCAAGCTAACCATCTTATAAAAACATATGTGAGATACTTTAGAAAGTAACCTTAGTTCATTATTGTGGGAAATTTACCTTTAACCGACATAAACGATATGAGATATGACATGAAATTTAGTGTCTATTCCACATCAAAAAGAAATATCCTTACTTGCCAAGGTAAGAACCATAAACTTGAGCTAAAGTGAATCCACTAGCTAATGTCTATCTAAGACAAACCTATGTTGACACATAGTTATGGGACATGAGTAATCACTGCTAGTCCACTGGGTGCTAAGCATAAATACCACAGAATTATCATTAATTATATTCATCTTATTATCCATGTAAAGACACAATTAAGTAGTAAATCTAAGCTAGAGTTCATTTAGAATAGCTCCTTAATCTTGATTCAACTTAGGTGAGAAAACCTTTCAACCTTATGAATCCTTTTATGTGGAAACCTTTTCACAATCATGTTTTGAGTAGTATGTGTGAAATCCTTTCATAACAACAACAACAATAACATCAATGCTTTAATCTCAAACCAAACTTAAATCATTTATATAAATTTCATAAAGAAACATGCATATCTTCATAAATTCATCTTTCATGGTTCATAAGCTTCATCATATGATTATAGTCTAGAAATCATGGATCATGCATGGGTTCACATGAATTCAACTTAAAAACATTAAATTACTTTAATTGATGCACAAAAGGATAGAAAACAATCAGTTTGATCACAATTTAAAAGAATCCATGAAGATTGAATAAAACTCTAACTTTGATTGGAGAATATAACTTGTAAAAATTAAAGAATTTAGGAACCGTATGTAGGAAAGGACTCCATAGGTGAATAATATCATACCTTAGCAATCAAGTCCCACAACAATGGTTAATTGGAGTTCTTCAAGCCAAATACTAGCTTTCTCCTTCCGCAGTTCTTGAGAGAAATTTGGGGTGATCTTGGAGGGGATTTAGGAAGTTTAAAATAATGATTTAGAATGGGTAGTTTTTAGGCTTAGAATGCTTATATAGGGCTTAGTATTAGGTTCAAAACGACCTACTGTAGGCATTAATCGATTAGGGAAAAGACTAAAAAGCCCTTAAAAATAACTACCAACCCCATCTACGGTTTGGACCAATGGACTGTACCGATCAACTTTAGAAATTGATCAGCGACTATTAATTGACCAACTTTTTGATAGATCCCATGTACGGCTCGTAGGTTTTTCTACGAACTGTGCATACAAACTATAGAAACCAACTTTAAGCTTTAAGATTTCACTAAGTCTAGGGTCACCTACGAGACCTATCTATGAGTGGTACATGGAATGACAGGTTGTCCTGGTGAACCATACAAAGGATACTAGGACTTGTTTTGAAAAAAATATTTTTCTACTTCCTATGGTTGCCATCTACGACCCGTAGAAACTTCTATGGTCCGTAGATGGGACTCATAGACACATTCACCAGCCCAAAAACCGCATTTTCCTTCTTTTTGAATCTGAGGTGTTACACTAAACTCGATGTATGGTACTTAATGAAACTATCGAAATACAAATTTGAGGTCTCCTTGACTCGACATCTGTGAAAGTCACAAGAAACTAATATATTGCTTAAAAAGGCTAAATCAAGCTCAATCCCTCTGAAAATTCAACCAAGACCTCTCTTAGGCCTAAAATCATCCTTCGAATCGAACTGATATCTTTGAATTCCAATCCGAGCATCCGAACCCCGAGTATTGACCAAAGTTAATCCAAAGGCTAAAAATTACACAAATTTATAACTTAGGACCTTAAATCCTCAAAAATACCCCGAATCTAAAACTAACAACTCTCATAGACCAATTTCCACATTTCGGGACTGATGGAATCAACAAAATTATATTCTGACACTCAACTCCAAAGGACAGCGAAAACTACTTTTAAATAACTTTAGCCTTTCAAACTAAAATCTTTCAAAATTCACAACTTTTTACTCAGAGTTTGAAACCAATTTTCAAAACTTAATCAGGAATATTTTAGGGTCAATATTAGGAGAGACAAAATGGTGATTTTATAAAAATTATCAAAAAATGACCAACCAGGTTATTACATTATCCACTACTAAAAATCATATTCATCCTCAAGCATAAAGTAAAAGAGAGTATCTGAAGCCTTGAAAAGCTGAGGATAACTGGCATGCATATCCAACTCTGTCTCCCAAGTCACCTCACCAACTGAACAATGCTTCCACTGCGCCTTCATTGAAGCAATCTCCTTGGTCCTAAACTTTTGGACCTGCCTATCCATGATAGCTATATGCTCCTCCTCCTCGTCCGACACGTACTTCCAAAGTATGGAGACATGGAACAAAAGATGCCTAGCTGACAAGCTAGGTGCCAAGGCCAAATTATAGGCCACCTCTCCCACTCGACTCAAAATCTCAAAAGGTTCAATGAATCTAGCATTAAACTTTCCCTTCTTTCCAAACCTTATCACACCTATCATGGTGAAACTTTGAGCCAAACATGGGTAATAGTGTGTAACCATAATGGTTCATTTGCTATCCGGCAGGGATGGCCTTAATTTTCATCTGAAAGTGGACAGCTTCTTGGTTTTCCACTTTGTTCAGGATGATTAATGCATCATTATTAAAATATTTGGAACAAGCGCTTGTGAAAAGATCAACTTCTGCAGTGACATTGGAAAAGGAAAACAAAAGGCAAAGATTTATCGGGAAGAAACTACCCTTTTTTTTTTCCAAATAACATCTAGTTCACATTTAGATGTTGAGATAGTATCAGAAGCACATTTATCAAATTACATAACAGAGGATCCACTGATGGCTCAAGAGGATTAGAAATCCAAAGAAACATTTAAGTTTGGTAGGCTTTTTGTTCACAACGAATTGTTAGTAATCTTTTTTTTTTGTGTATGTGTTCTTCAGTATACATATTAGGTGTCATGACCCAAAAATCCACGTGATGACACTGTTATAAACCCACCAAAACAATTCATCCTAAAATCCAACAATACAAAAGAAATGCGGAAGATAAATAAAAAATAACATAAAAGTGGAAAATTTCATAAACACCTCCAAAATCTGGTTGTCAAGTGTATAAGCCTCTAATGTATGAAAATCGAATTGAAAGATAAATACAAGTCTCAATGTCTTTGTTTCTCGAATAGAACAAAATATAAAATAAGGAACAAGAGGGCCTGCTGGGATGACAAGATGTTACCTCTTATTATATCCTCTAAAAGCCTCAAATAAATATAAAGATAAAGAAGAAAGATCACACGGATCCAGCTTTGGAACCTACACAAGTGTAGAAGCAAGGGGTAAGTACCAAACAACATGGTACTCGGCAAGCGATCCACTAAACAATATAAAACTAAGCTAGAATACAAGTACTCCTTTCAACTACAACCTGTATAGAAATCAGTCCAACCTAACAATTTACAGTACACAACCCATAAGACTTAACAATCATAGTCCAACAGTCACATGTCAACAATCAACAAGTATCAAGTTAATCAACCACTAGTATCAAATATGTCAATCACAAGCATCAAGCATCTCAATCATAATTATCAATTTCATCAAACCATAACAGTCAAACACTTGCCGAAATTATTTCCCATCGGCACAATACCACTCGCTGAACCATTTCCCATCAGTACAATACCACTCGTCGGAACCATTTCAAAATCAAGTAAGACCCATAGATATTACATGAAACCGTAAATAATTTAGGTAAAATTGAATTTGAAACTTGGAAATATTTGGGACTCAATGGATGAAAGGGATCCATTGATGAACTTCCCTCATATATTGATAAAGAAAGCCCAAAAGCAATGGAGAAAAAATAGACTTGAAGCTTGAACACTTGTTTTGTCTTCTTTGAAGCTTGAGAGGATTTAGAGGGGATGAATGTAGATGTGTTTAGGGAATTTGAGAGAATGAGAGGGCTTAGGTAGATTTAGGAGTTGAAAGGTAGTTATAGGTCTTAGAATTAAGGTCAAAACAACATAGTATAGGTATTAGATGCATAGGAAAAATCCCAGATACCCTTAATAAATTACTGTCGAATAGTCCTATGGTTTGGACCTATGGTGTGTAGATATTTCTACGACCCGTACTAGTCAACCATAGAACTAATTTCAGAAACCCAAAAATTTAATCAATTCCCATGAGACCGCTTTACGGTCTGTCATTTCTTCTGTGGTCCGTAGAACCCAAGTTCAAGTCCAAAATTTCACTAAGTCTGGTCAACTTCTATGAAGCCATCTCAGTCCCGTAAAAGCTACTACGACTTGTCATCTTAACTTGTTGACTGAGGTGTCATGTTATTTCCTATGAATCCTTTCTACAAGGTTCATCTATAGCCCATCCAACACCTACAGTTCATCCTATTCACTTGTACGTCAAACTTCAGCAACTTAAATTTCCCAAAAATCTTTCCCAGTGTCTATGGAAACCTTCCTAAGACTCGTTGGATTTTATACGACCTGTAGGTCGATCCGTAGTACCAGATCCCTGCAACATCTTATGAACTCTTCCTTTCCATCTTGACTCTTCATGTTTCGAGGTGTGTTAATATCTCCCTCGGGAACATTCATCCTCAAATAGGACTCAAGCTAGCATGAATAGAGTAAGAGATAAACTAACAACCCAACATGAATGTAAATTTCATCAAAATACACGTAAACATCGAGAAATCACTCCAAGCTAAATCATAACATAAAAATAAAGTCTTTCATGATCATGCATGCATATGGAAACATAAAAATGACTAAGATGCATGAATCCAAAATAATTAATTATAAGGAACTAATTCCTAAAGTTAGAATAGGAGGGGAAGGAAAGATATGAGGATATTGAGACATCATATCGGCTTCATCCTCCTAAGTAGCACCTTCAACTAGTTGATTCCTCCAAAGAACTTTCACAGAAGCAATTTCTTTATTTCTCAATTTCCAAACTTAACGGTCTAAAATCTCAATAGAAACCTCTTTATATGAAAGCCTTTCTTTAACTCCCAAACATTCTTAAGGCACAATGGACGACGGATCTCCAACACACTTTATCAACAAAGAGACATGGAATACCAGATGTATCGATGTTAAATCATTAGGTAGCTCTAATTCATAAGAAACCTTGTCAGTACGTCTCAATATCTGATATAGGACCACATATCAGGGACTAAGTTTCCCTTTTTTCCAAACCTCATTACACCATTAGTGAAATTTTCAAGTAGACCTAATCATAAACATTAAATTCAAGTTATCTTCTTCTGACATTGACATCGATATAAGACTTTTGTCAACTTTGAGCCATTCTCAACCTTTCCTGAATAAGTCAAACCTTTTTCATTGCCTCATGCACCAACTCAGGCCCTATCATAGCAACCTTACCAACTTCAAACAAACCTATAGGATACCTATAACTCCTACCATAAAGAGCTTCAAATCGTACCATCATATTGCTAGAAAGATAGCTATTATTATAAGCTAAATTAATCAAAGGAAAATGATCATCCCGATTACCCTTGAAATTAATAAATAAAGCTCTTCATATATCTTTCAAATTCTGAATAGTATACTCAACTTGTCCATCAGTTTGGGAGTAGAAATCTATACTAAGTTTCACTTGAGTACCAAGACCCTTCTGAAATGACTGCCAAAACTAAGACGTAAACTACGTACCATGATCGGATATAATAGACAAGGGCACTCTATGCAACCTTACTGTTTCCCAATTATAAATCTTAGCATACTCATGTCTGTCTAGCAGACTCCCTGATAGCCCTAGTGAACATCCAACTATCTGTCTAACATTAATTCATAAAGGTACTCATGCTGAAGTGAGTCTATCTTTTAATACTTGGAAATTCTTCTCACAAGCTTTTGTCCATAGGAATTTCACCTTTTTTGAGTGAATGTCGTCAAAGGCAAAGCAATAGAGGAGAATTATTCCACAAACTTTCTATTGTAACGGGCAACCCTAAAAAACTTTATATATCTAAGGTGAACCAAGGTCTAGGTCAATTCTTAACCGCTTTGGTTTTTTTAGGATCAATTTAATACCTTCACAGGAGACAATATGGTCATGGAAAGCAACAAACCTCAACCAAAGGTCACATTTTCTAAACTTAACATACAATTCACGATCCTTATGAATTTTCAATACAATGCTCAACATGTTCATGCTCACTCTGTGAGTAAATTAAAATATCATCAATGAATACAATCACGAACGTGTAAAAAAATAGAAGATCGTATTTATCAAATACATAAATATCATCGGGGTATTAGTCAACCAAAAAGACATAACCAAAAATGCATAATGACCATACGTACCAGGTTCAAAAATTCGTCTTCAGAACGCTATTTTCCTTCACCCTCAATTGGTGATAACCCGACCGGAGGTCAATATTGGATAAAGAACTCGCATCTTGGAGTTTATCAAACAAATCATCAATCCTTGAAATTAGATACTTATTATTAATGGTAACCTCATTCAATGCACATTCAGAGGGAACCGTCCTTCTTTCGAACAAATAAAATCCTAGCAACCCATGGTGAGATACTCGATCCAATAAATCATTTATCCAATAAGTCTTTCAACTGATCCTTTAATTTCATAAGTTCTATCGGGGTCATAGATAAGGAGGAATAGAGATAGGCTGCGTATCTGGGGGAAGGTTAATACCGAAGTCTATATCCTTTTTGGGAGGAATACCAGAAAAATCATCAAGAAACACTTCCAGAAACTAATTTACAATTAGAACTGACTCAAAAGTAATAGTTTCAGAATCTATAACTCTAACCCGAACAAGATGATAAATGTAATCTTTAGAAATAATGTTGCTAGCTTTTTCAAGATATGAACTAACCCTTAAGAGCATAGTTCCCCCTTCACATGACATGATAGGTTTGTTCGGAACCTTGAAGGTGAACAATCAAGTCCTATAATCTATGGAAGCATAACATCCATAAAGTTGATCCAGCCCAAGAATAACATCAAAATCTAACATATCAAGGTCTAAAATATCAACATGAGTAACTCCATGGGAAATAAAAGTAGGGATTTTTCTATAAACTCTCTTAGTAATAACAGAATCACCAACTGGAGTAGAGAAAAAAAAAGAGACTAGAAAGGATCTCAAGACCAACATCAAATCTTATGACCACATAAGGGGTAACAAATGACAAAGTAGCACTCGGATCAAGCAAAGCATGCACATCAAAATGAAAGACTTTGAATATACCGATCATAACATCCGGATAACCCTTATGATCCTGTCGAGTGAACTTCTCCATTTTCTTGGGCTATCATATCTTGAGCCAAGACTTTTAAAGTGGCTCAAAAAACGACATGAGACACTTGCTAGGTTAAAGGGTCGATTGGAACTTAAGAAACCTCAAGCTCCACATTCTCACCTGCATTCCTTCTCACATAAGCTCTTTGAAAAGCCAAATCCTAAAAAAGCATTGGTAAGAGTTTGGAGAAGGACCTTTATAAACATAAACTCAATGACACGAATTTAGAGTAGTGAAAGAAGTGAAGTTTCCTGAATGCCTTAAAGCCTCCTATTCATGAATGTGGCGTGCTTCACACTTATGAACAAGACTTAACTCAACACAGCTTTTCAGACACTTTAGGACCTTTTCTAAAACCATAAGCTCTAAATACCATATTTGTCATGACTCAACGTATACCCTAGATGTGACATGCCATATAAGACCCTAGGAGGCTCTACACAAGCCACTTGACATACATCCAACAAAACATAATAGAAAATAAGAGAAATTAAACAAGATGCCTCGTATCATAGAAGATTTTGACATAATAGCGGAAGTCTAATCATAGTTTTAACAAGCCCATATAATAAATCAAAAGAGTGGTTGGGATCTAACCCATATACCACATACATCATTTGAAAATTAAAGAAATAAGAAAGCATAGTAAAGGTGACACGTTCCTCCGAAAATGATGACTTGCCAAGTCTTCACCGATTAACCAATCAACTAGCCACGAGCGGGAGGAGGAGAAGCATTGGACCCTACAATATTTTTGAAAATGTAGTTACAAGTATGCATTATTACATAGAATGTACTAAGAATGGAGGAATGCAAACACGATCATAAAAAGATTGAAACATGATCATGAGATGAATGACCAAGCTAAGACATGAGTAAAATCATTAAAAGAAAACGTAAATAAAAAACAAGGTTGCATACTTCAAATATAATGAAAGCTTTCATAAGATCTTAAAGATAACATAGTTCGTTTTTGTGAGAGATTTACCATTAACCAACACTAAGACCATGTGAGTTATAACAAGAAATGCGATGTAACTCTCACATCAAAAGGGCTTATATCATTCACATATACTATATGTGGATCTACTAGCTGGGTCATTTAAGATAATCCTACGAGGGCACATAGTTTGGGATAAAGAGATTGCTTTTAGAGACCCGTCCTCTACTAATAGGAAAGTCTCCATCTCTAGGTCCTGTCAATGCTAAAAAAAATTTCAACGGAAGTAGTCATAATCATGTTCATATTATCATACTTAGAAAGGTACAATTAAACTGCCAATCCAATCATAAGTTCATATTAGTGTAGCTCCTAAAAATCATGATTTATTCATATGTGAGAACTTTTTACAACCATGATTTCATAATATGTGAGAAAACCTTTGACCATTATTTGATACATATCCCATAAGCATCCTTAGTTCATACTCAATGTGAGAATATTTCACAACCTTAATTTCATAATGTGTGAGAAAACTTGTCACCATTCTTTGATACATATCTCATAAGCATCCTTAGTTCATAAGATTTCTTTATAAATTCATCATCATTAAAGCACGGGTCTTATGTAAATCAATTGGAAATCATGTGGTTAATCAATTCATACATAATACGATTGAATATGAACAAGTAAATCAAAATCCAGTAAGACTAACAAAGATTGCATGAAATCCTAGGTAATTTAGGTGAAATTGAATTTAGAACTTGAAAATCTTTAGGACTCAATGGATGAAAGGGACCCATTAATGAACTTCCTACATACCTTGATAAACAAATCCCAAAAGCATTGAAGAAAAATGTGACTTAAAGCTTGAACCCTAGATTTTTCTTCCTTGAAGTTTGAGAGGATTTGGAAGGGATTAATATGGATGATATTTGGGAATTTGAAAGAATGAGAGGATTTGGATAGATTTAGGAGTTGAAAGGTAGTTATAGGTCATAAAATTAGGGTCAAAATGACATGTTATAAGTATTAGATATATTAAAAAAGGTCTAAATACCCTTAATAAATAACTGTCGAACAGTCCTACGGTATGGACCTATGATCCATAGATCTTTTTACGGACCATACTAGTCAACCATCGAACCAACTTCAAAAACTCAAAAATTTAATCAATTCCTATGAGACCCTCCTACGGTCCATTATTTCTTCTACGGTCCATCATTCCTTCTACGGTCCATAGAACCCAGGTTCAAGTCTAAAATTTTACTAAGATTGTTTCACTTCTACGAAGCCATCCTACGGCCCGTAGAAGCTACTATAATGCGCCATCTTAACTCGTAGACTAAGGCCTCATGTTATTTCCTCTTATTCCTTTCTACGAGACTCATTTATGACCCATCCAACATCCTATGAGCGTGTCAATTTCTAAGCAACTAAGTTTCATTCCTGAAATATAACAATCAAAAAAGAAAATATAGCTAGCAAACAGTAGTATTTATATTTGAATTTGTCAAAGGTTATAATCTTTATGAAATTTTAATAAAAAAGATGTAATCCCTTGATTGTTCTCTTCATAATTGTTCTTAATTTGATGAAATACTTGCGGCTGGAAACTTGGAGAAGAAGACTTCTTTGTATACGAAAGACTTGCAGATCATCACTGAAGAACAAGGATTTTTTATGTATTTTTGCGCGTCCTTGTTTATTTCTTCTTCCTTCTAGTCTTACTAGAACCCCTTTATATAGTTGAAGCTAGGGTTTTGGAGGTGTTTTGGTCTTCAAGTAATTTAAGAGGACCTTATACTTGAAGAACATGAGTTAAGCTCACCATGTCAACTTTATGGACTGGCCCAAATCTAATTTACACTTTGTTTTAGTCATATAATTTCAACTTAAATATTAATCCAACTTTATTAATTAGTAATTTGAATTGATCAATATATCATGAATTTATGTATTAATCCAAAATTTAATATGGATTTATCAATAAAATTTTACTGTCTACAACCTTGATAGTATGTTGGTTTCTTGTAACCCTAATTTTTTTAATCAGCGCCCAAGCAACACTTTATATTTGGTTAACATTTTGTTAATCGTAGTCCAACCAACAATTTTATGTCTATAAAGCTTTAAAAGCATTTCTATTTATGCAGAAACGATAAAACTACTGTATAGTTTATTGTTTATTTCAAAATTGAGAAACATTTCTAAAATGGTGTTTGGTATATAAAAAGATTGAAAGGCTAGAAGGTATTCAAATAATTCTCGTACTTCAACACTTTTTGAACACAAATTTCACATTATGACATGCTATTTGTTCACCATGCAAACCCACAAACTTTTCAAAATTACCATCTGACATTTATGAAATTTCCATGAATATTTATTCCTTTTCTATTAGTGGTTTTTTTTATAAAATGTATATACTAATAAAAATTTAAATTCTCTGATTGAAATTCATTTGCAAGAGAATGTATCATGTAAATAGACTCTTCTCAATCCAGCTCCTTAGGGTTTTCGTGTGCATCTTTGCTGAGATCTCCAGATCATAAAATACTATCTCCTTTGTGGTGCTGAATGTTTTGATTAAGTTTTATTTTCTCAATTAGCATATCGGTTTTACTTTAAGGTTTAGGTTATTTTTCTCCAAATCAATGGCGAAGGGAAACATAAGTTAATGAAACAACCTTGGAAAAAGAAAATAACGTGATTTGTCTATTTCATTGTGAAAAAAACTTTTGTAATTAATGTTCCAATAATCACAAATACAACTTCATTATTTACAAAACATATCAATAATTCTACATTAATACTGGCATTGCCACACTACTGTTTCAGAGAAGTAAAATAAAAAATACTAACGACATGTCAATAGAGAACCACCAAACTGAACTACTTGCACCTTAACTCTCAATACAAATAAATTGTAATTATCTCTTAGCTTTTTATGTTTCAGTATAAAATAAAACAGACACATACTTTTAGAACTCTATAACCTTCGTTCATGACACATTTATAGTACATGCAGAAGCTTCAACCTCTAAATTAGCAAAACACGAAAAACTAAAGAGCAAACATTCACATTGTAAAGTTCATCCAGGTGCAAAAAAAGTGATCGGTATTATTAGGAGACTTCTTTGTTGTTTCTTATCTTGGCGTTACAAGATTCAATAAAATGGGCTAGTTTCCTTTTCGGCAAATGATTAATGACCTTTTATCCTTTTCAAAAAAAAGATTCTTCTTCCTCTAAATATTAAACTATCTAATATATTAAGATTTTAACTATTTATATACACTGAGATTGTAAATTAAAAACAAACATTGTTAGGAACATGAATATTTTTTCTTCTATATAAAAAATCATAGAGAGTAACTCATGTAGGTTGCTCTTCATTAACATGCCTAAATAGAATGGAATTTTGATATTTTTGGGGACTTTGCGCTTTAAATAATTGTACTTGATGGTGTAGTGTTTGGAGATTAATTGGAATGGGGGGCACCAACAAAACTTAATTGAATAAATTGCCACTAAATTTATTTTTGATTTATTTTTTTAGATTAGGTTATGAAAAAGTGGAGTTGAGTTGTGAGGTCATGGACCTTTTCATCACGTTAAAAACTTGGAGGATAAATTACAGATTTATGAAAAAATATTGGAATCCCAATACTTGAAACATTAAATAAGTTTCATCCCACCCAAAAATAAATTATAATCCCAATATTAAAAAACATTAAAAAAAATTCAATTTTTGAAACCGTTTCTGAGAAATATTTCTCTCCCTTTCTTCCCCAATGAGCCTTTGCATCTTTCATCTACCCGCCATCCCGAAACCATAAAATTGCATAAATTCACCATTCTCCAACTACCAACCTTCTCATCTTTCATTCTTGAAATCATAAACAAACATCAGATTCCATAAACGTTTCCCAATATTAAAAAATGTTATTGCATTTGATTTTTTTCTCGTCAATCTCCATCCCCAAGTTCAATGCTCTATTCATTAATAAGTTCAATATTTTTCCTCTGTAAAGACCCTCCAAGTCATTTCTGTGTAAATTCCTTCCTTTCGTCATTTAGAGCGTTCCTATAGTGATTCTGATTCAATCATGACTTGCTAGAACTGATAAGTCAGACACCTTATCGTTCGTTTGATTTTTCTACAAGATTCTGTGTTTGGAGCTTCTGAAAATTGAATGGTTGCCTTCTATCAAAAGTTCAAGAATACATCATATCGGTTTCGACCTCCGAAGTAGCACTGATGAGTCAGGGATTTCGACTCATTTGGGGATTAATATTCATAGTTTTAGTGTCCTCAATACATACTTTATGCTCTAAACTGATGCTAAAATTCTAATTTGCAGCAATGAATGCAAAAGAGCAAGAATAGGACATTATCGAGCAAAAAGGAACGGAAAAGCTGAAAAAGTTGAAGAAAAACAAGGTTGATGATCTCCAAGACCACTCAGTGAACCGTTGAGTGACTCTTTAGCTCGCCAAAAGTTCCAGAAGGCCAGCCCAGGGAAAAAGCCAACTCGGTGATGGAATGTTAAACTCGACAAACCGCCGATTAGATTGGCAAAGGAGACCCTGATCGCCTAAAGTTACAGAAGGTGAATAGTGAAGAGTCAATTCAAGAAGGCGATGGAAGAGGGCATTTAGCGCATCGCCGACTGGGTTGGTGATGCTCGACTTACTCCACCGATTGGTCCTAAACCTGAAAATCTGGAAGAGTATAAATGCGATTTTTAAAAGATAAAATGGGAGTTCTGAAGTTTCAAAAGTTCCCACACATTCTAACTCTAATTTTTTTATCTAAAAACTATTTTTAGTAGTTTTTTTAGTAGGATTTTGAGTTGGGTTTTGATTTTGAATTGATTCCAAGCATTGTGAAGACTTGCAATTTATTATCTAGCTGATGGAGAACATAGTTGGTAACATTTTATTGATTTTTATGATGTGTGGCTAAAACCCCATTCTTGGGGGGGGGGGGGGGGGGGG
>JAJOOR010000037.1:0-43708 GCA_036250505.1 Solanum acaule
TTTCTGTGGGAGATTATCTAACCGACAACCACCACTATGAGCCTAAGTGGTGATACATCGTCTTGCCCACACTGCCAGAACTGTCCTATACTTTGTCGTCATATAGAACGCTTAACTTAGTGGATCCACTAGCTTAACTTATGTGATCATCTAAAAAGTATGACCCATTAATACCCATGATGGCTACATGGTTTATAGAGACTTGAGTTAATATGAACTCGCATCACCATATCGGTGCTCAATACTACTACCAAAATATAATTAGCTCATATGTTTTTAAAACAACTTCTTTCTTTGGTTTGAGGTAATTACTCAAAACTTAGCTTAAAAACTTCTTGGAATCGATGTTCCCTTTTCTTGCTCAAATGTGAAAACATTTATAAACTCTTAGGGAATACTTAGTTCCCTTATAGCTTCTTTGATAAATGAACTCAACTCTTTAGTCTTAGCTTAACGTGAAACTTTTAGTCTTAAAACAAAGTTACAGCATTTGTAAAAGACCCTTGAAAACTTTGATGACTTCACTTGACTTGACTCTTAACTTCACTTGAATTGACTCTTAACTTTCCTTGAATTGAATTATGGATTCAAGGATTATGATTTGATATAGGAAAAGTCTCTTGATGTTTAGGAATGATTTCGAATAGCTAAACTTGAGAAAAGTTACGAAATCACCGTCTTGGAACAAGTCCGCGACGCAGAGATACTCCTAAATAAATGCTTGCGAAATTAAATTTTGAGACAGTGGAGTTTGCGTCCTCTCCGCGACGCGGAGCAGATTTTTGTTCACAAGGGGAACAAGTCTGCGACGCGGACTTGTTTCATGAACCTTACTCGACTTTTTCCTTCTTCGTTTTTCAGCCTCAATCCACCTAAATTCGATTATCTTCCTCAAATTCGTTTTAAATCCCGATGCCCAGCATGTATACTCAAGAAACTAATTCAAAGCAACCTTAGACTCAATGTAAGGATTTCATAAACTTCTCAATTCGTCCTAATTCACTAACAACATTCGAATTCAAGAATATTTGTCAAAAACATCAATTTTCCAACTTTTCTAGGACGAATTTCACTGAATTAAGCATGCTTGGCCCGTGGGTGAATGAACCCAACGCTATGAGAAACTCACATACCTGGTGGGATCAAATCCTTGAAGAAATCTGAGATCAAATCCTTTCGAAATGATGAATCTTGCTTTTCCTCTTCTCTTTTCTCTTGTGTTCTTTCTCCAAAAACCCTAACTCTATTTTTCAAAAGCGTAAACTGACCCAGTCAGTTTAGCCCCTAAAAATATTATCAAAAATGAATTAATTAAGTTGGGTAAGGAAAAGACCAAACTACCCCTTAAAAATCCTGATTGGACTTTTCCTTATTCCAACAGCCCAACTTCCAAAGGGCATAACTCACTCATCCGAACTCGGAATTTCCCAAACTTGGTGGCGTTGGAAATATTATTTCAGGGGCTTTCCAACCATATCTGGAAATATACCTAACTCATCCTGAGCTAGAAGTTATGGTCGTTTGAAGTTGACCAAAACTCACTTTTGCTAACTTAACTAAATTTCCAGATTTTTAATTCTTCCCAAAAATGACTATTTCCAAATTTAAGCTTCTTCCTAGTTATTTCAATTTGCGAGATGTTACACAACCAATAAAGATGCAGGTATTGAATGGGTTAGTGTACTTTATATGCTTTATTCATAAATGCCCTCATTATTTACATAAACACTAGCATTTGTTCAACATTTATGTTGTTCTAATAGTATATTCAATAAGCAACTATGTGTATTTATGTAACTGTATTCTTTAGATAATCATTTATACTACAAATTTCTGAGTACATTAACATGTAGTATAATTTATCTTTTCAACATTAGAGTTGTAGGATGAAAGGAATATCATATGAAGATTCTCATGAAGAGTGTGGTAATGAAACATATAATGATGGTGAGATTAAAACAGTTCAAAAAGAGGTGCGAAAGAGGAAAATGCAGGTGATGTCAATGTAAGTAATATACTGCCTTATATAAAAAAAATTGTTAATATTTTATCATCTTATCTACATTTATGTATTTTTTTTGGTATGTTGGTGTATAACTATGTTTTAAAACTACCTTTTATCAGATTATTACTCATCTATATTTCTGATTTATTTATTAATTGACTAGTTTCATGTTTTGATTGAATGTTGAGATTATTAAGGTAGTAATTGAGGATATAAGTAAATAAAGGATCGATGTTGATGAACATATGGAAGATTCTGTTGTTAAAGACCATGTCCATTCTCCCTCTTTCATTAGTCAACATTTGGTTGATAACACATGTAAGTTTTTTTGGTTAGTGTTCAATAATGTTTTTTTAAACAAATTAATAAAAAGAACCTTTATTTTGTCTGATTTGAATCATTTTCTAGGTAAAGGTTCTGTGGCATTGGAAAGAAAAACATAAATACTCCCACACTGTATGACTTTGTTATGCCAACGATGCGTGAATCACAGTTGATTGCTATTGAAACTGGACAAACATATGTGTTATCATTGGTTGCTGTTGAATCTGAAAACACATACGGCGCACCTTTGATTGTTGTTGAAGCTGGAAACACAGATGTGACATAGTTCAAAATGTTCATACAAAGTTACCAGGAAAGTATGCACAATCACCATACACTTATCTAAGTGAATCTGGTGGCACATCTGGAAAGGCGTCGATCTACTGTTCATGGAAGCACCCTTATGCAAATTACACAGGGTTTAATAAACACAATAATGTGATTCCTAATTTCAAAAAATGGATTGATAACAAACTATCCAAAAAACGTGGTAAGTACGTATAGTAATTTGAACGTACTTTAGTAGTTTTTTTTCTTATTATTCATGTTTAATTTACAACTGGATATTTTTTTGACAGGAAAACTAGTTTCTTCACAGCTGCTAAAAATCCTATTGATCCTCCTTTTGAGTTGGAGTTGGTAGAGTGGATTTAATGGATTGATTTTACCCTTTGGCTTATCCAAGACAACCTTACGGAGATTTGATATTTAAATTTCTTGCCACTTTTTTTATGATAAACTTAAATTATTACTTTTATGTTTGGTGTATTTATTGTTGATTTGGTAAGTGAAACCATTATTAATTTCATCTTGTCTAAATAGTGAATTAGTCATTGTGAATTCATTTTTATGTGCTTTATGTATAGGAAAGAAAAACTGAAGTATACAAATATAGAGCATTAAATAGAGACTATAATACTTAAATTATCAGAAATAAATGTTTAAATTAAATCCATTTAGCTTTATATATATTTTGTTGGTTGATAACTAATAACAAATGATTTTTATACAGCATGTTGATGTGATTATGTACTATCTACGTAAATTTTGCAAGTATGGCCTTAGTAATAATTCAAGAGTTACTACAACTGATCCATTTTTCATCAATTGGGTTGTTCAAATTCATGATGCTTGGGAGGCCAATGACAAAGATGAAAGAATGATTAATACACATCATGATGTTGCTCAATATATAATAGGTGATAAAATTTTAGCTAATACTCCATGGGCGGAAGTTGATTATGTATGCATTCCAATCAACAGTAGCAATGTATTTCACTGGTTTCTTGTATTATTTTTTTTTCCCATTAGAAGAAGGTGTCTTTACATATATGATTCATTAAATGGGTATTGGGTAAAGAACACAAAAGTTGTCATGACATTGGTTCAGAAACCACGAAAAATGATACTTTAGCTCTTGGTTTGCACTAAATACTATGGGAAAAGGAAAGACATTGACTGAAATATTAATCCACATTATGCTAAAAAATCAGTTGGTGATCCATTTACCTACGTCAAGCGTGAAAACATCCCACAACAAGTTGATGATTCAATGTAGGTGTACTGTATTTATTTCTTAATTGCTCGGTACTATATAATGTTTTATCTTCACATATCGTCTATATCTTTGTAGTGATTGTGGTCTGTATACTTATGGTTTTGAGGAATATGTTTGTCGAGGAGATGTGGATATATCAATGTCAAAGTTTGGTTCTGCAAATCTACGTGTGAGATATGGAGCACTTCTTTGGAATTATGGAAAGAGAAAAATTGGTACTTGTATTGTTAGTGAAGATGAAGCATCTCAAAAAGGTGGTCAGTTAATCCGAAGGAGGAAGGATTAAAAATTAGCATGTTCTATTAAGACAGGATTTCATTTATTTGTTGTTGAATTTTGATCTTTTAAACATGTTTTTGTTTTACTGTTGGATATCTCACTTTAATTGATTTTTCGTTCAGTTTTGGTGCTTATAATATGTTCACTTATTTGACAAATATTTGTCAAAATTTTATGGTTTATTGTGGTGTCTAACTATTTTTTATTGGTTAATTCTTTTGACTAATTGCATTGTGTGAGTTTGGTATATAATATAACATTTTACTCTTCTTATGGACCCAACATATACAGTCTCATCCAATATGTGAGATTAGTGTATAATACCAATATTTTATTCATTACATATCACCAGTTTTATAACCATTTGTCATTATTACACTAATATTATACTAATTTAAATAGTTGTTTAAAGCTTTAATATTTGAGGTTGGTATATAATACCAACATTTTTGCTACTTCATACCACTATTATTATGAACATGTGAACTAATTACACTACTATTCCACCAATTGTGTATATGTAATACAAACATTTTTGCTACTTCATACCACTATTATTATTATGAGGGAAGAGGGTATGAAAAATACTCTAATTTTGGTCGAAATTATTGTTACGATATCAAACTTTGGAAAGGATCTTTTACCCCCTGTACTATTTAATAGTGTATTTTAAAGGTATATATGTGCCTACGTGGACATCATAAATATTGCATCATTTTAAATTGTAATGTGTCCACGTGGGCACATATATACCTTTAAAATACACTATTAAATAGTGCAGGGTAAAAGGTCCTCCATAATGTTTGGTATCGTAACAGCAATTTCGGCCAAAGTTGAAGTATTTTTCAGACCATTTTCCCTTATTATGAACATGTGAACTAATTATACAACTATTACACCAATTATGTATATGCACGACAAACCTTCAAATACCAACGATATGACAATTAAATGCGATTAACATTCTTTAAGAAATTCCAGAATTTGCCAGAAAACAACAAAAAGATAATAATTGAAAGTAATACATCAATGTTAATTCTGATAAGTAAAATTGGGGCAATATAATACATCAACGTGAGGTTGGTGTATAATACCAACATTTTTGCTAATTCATACCACTATTATTATGAACATGTGAATTAATTACACTAGTATTACATCAATTGTGTATATGTGCTTATTACACCAATATTAAGTAATTATGATTTCTGTTTTCAAATGAATGAAGAATACATCACAATGTTGTGTTTCACTGTTTTTTAAATTGCCCTTTTAAGTCTTTTACATCACTATATATATTAGTCTTTACTAATCAATTTTACCTACATATATTTGTGAATATAAAGGTTAGCATGTACGACAAACATTCAAATACCAACAATATGATAGTTAATTGATCAATACTACCAATAAACCAATCAACAGTAATCAAAGTTGGATAAAAATGCAATTAACATTCTTAAAAAAAAAATCTGAATTTTTTCCAGAAAACAACAAAAAAAATAATTGAAAATAATACATCAATGTTAATTCGGATAAGCAAAATTGGGGCAAGTCTTTTTGCCATGCCCTGATGTACCACATTTACTACAAGTAACTTTACTCCTCTTGAATTTTTCTTCGTTGAATCCCTTCTTACGGTCGTTACTTGATGGTCTGGCTGGTTGTTTTCTTGCAATTGGTGGTATCATTATCACTTTCAAAATATGTATCCGCTTTCAGAAGGCAATGGTTCTATTGAAAATGCATAAGTATCTTGAAAATTTTTATTATTATAATAAGCTGAACAATAATCTTCGCGATTTTTGTTTCTATATATGATAGTTGCAACTGCATCACTACAAGAAATCTCATCATGTTGAAATCTTCCACAACTACACATTCTAGTATTTAGACATATTGTAAACCTTTTTGCACCATCTATAACTGTATGAAGATATTATGTTGATGCACGTACCTTTGTTGAAAATAAACCAAATTAACAATAAAAAAATCAACATACTATAAAATGAAAAAAAGAATTGTTAATACTTACAAACATACGATGCGACATATTTTTATTGTCCTCCAACATTTCATTGTACTTATTGGTTAAGGTTGTTATAGTTTTTCTACCTTCTCCGTTGTGTTTCTCGTTCCAAGCTTCAATTATTTTGCGCACAAATTCCAACAAAGGCACCACTGGCAACCTTCTTCCAATTAGAATAACATTATTTATTGACTCTGCAATGTTACTTATTAAAGTCCAAGTCTTCTTTACTGTTGAATGCGAATGGGACAATTTTCATTATTTGCTTTCTCTAGATATGCACGGTATTTTAGATTAACTTGATCCATTCTTTCCATCAATTCGTCAAACTCTTGCACAATGTATGCTTTTGCTAAACTGAAAGATAATTTTCTCACCTCTTCAGTATCTCTGTGTGTTTTCGTTAGTAAATTTATCCACAGATGATAAATACATGCATAATGTCAAAATTCGGGATAAACTATGGTGGAATCATTCCATATACTCTTATTTCTATCAGAAACAAAGCACGTCTCATCTCTATCACCAAATGTATTTTTGAAATTCTCAAAGAACAACAACCATGAATTGTCATTTTCTGAATCAACAATTCCATATGCAAGTGGCAAAATGTGTCCTATAAACAAACAAGATTATACACCATAAGCTACAACTTAAATTGATATATGAAAATATACAAATATAAACATATATATATATATATATATATGTCATTGTGTAGTTTTACAAATAAAATATAATACCTCCTGTATCCAACGTGCTAACTATCAACATTGTTCCTTCATAAGTTGATTTCAAATGTGTATCGTCAACTACCACTATTGCTCGAGAATACTACCATCCTCTAATACTGGCATCACGTGTTGTAAATGAATATAAAAAATAATTTTCATCGATTTTCTTAGAATTTACAATTGTCCCTGGATATGTTGTTTCCAATATATATAAATACATCGGTATTTTTCCATATGATTCTGCAGGGTCACCTCTCAATGTCTTGAAAGCTTTTTCCTTTCCTCTCCATGCTTGCATGTATGTTAATAAAATTCCATGTATTCTTAGCATGTCTGTCCGTATGTCAGTTGGTGTATAAACTATTTTTGCATCAACAAACTTTTCAGTTAACATTGAACAAAGAACACCACTAGTAGACTGACGCTTTGTATGAATCATGTCCTTCAATGGACACATATGTGTATCACAGAATTTTCTCACTTTGAACAAATCAGACTGATTCAAACTCGATGATTTAAATATCAATGAATAATTAGCGGTAGGACATTTCAGATAATAACTGTCAAACTAAAAACACAATAGGAATGGTAAGATGTTGAAATACAACATTGAATAATTAATAAACAAAATTATTTTTCTTATCAAGTAGTACTCGACCTTTTAGCAATGAAAAAAACTCCCTTAAAAATGCATATCTTTTCATAACTTCTGATATAATTTGCTTGTTGAGATAAACTTGATCTTCTGCCACCAAATCGTGTTGAGGATTTGAGATTATTTCAGTTTCTTCATTTCCTTCAATAGATTCATCCAAATTTGGATCTACGCCAGTCAAACATAGTGTATTTGATCTCATAATTTCTTGCCTTGTTGTTTGGACACCAATTTGATAATCAATGGCTTCCATAGCTCTATCCACACATGTTACACATAATGGATACTTTGAAAAGAAATCAGAATTGCATTTTTTTATCTAAATAAACTTGGACATCCATATCGTTATGAATCTTCATTGGTGGAGATGGATCACTCACGACATAGTTGAGTTCTAAATAAGAAATTGTCGTGTCCACACCCAATTGGGAAGCAATAGTAGTAATTAACTCTTCGTATTCAATGTTGCATCATATATCACTCCTTCAATATCGTACTCAACGTACCTACATGTATTACAAAGAGAATGGTGATTTCAATGTATTCAAACTAAACATTTTTGTATTCAAAATGTTTTTACTTACATGAAAATGCTAATCTCAAATATGTTGTTTACAAATAACTTAAAAACTAACAATTACTCCACAATATATATATACCAAAAAATACACCAATTACACTATCAAAATATACCAAAAAAGTAAAAGAATGTTGGTGTTAATTTAAAAATCTAATATACAAATTTAATTACACTTGCTCAATTACCAAAAATATTCACAGATTATGGCGTTAACACAAAACTCAAAAATATACCTTAAATTTCGCCAAATAATCTATCAAAATACATTCAATATTACACCATAACAGTATGATTTACACCAAACCCGCATATCAATAACAGGTTAATATACCATATACTTCAATGTATATACCACAAAATATACACCAGCTAAATATATACCAAAAAATATTAAAGAATGTCGATGTTCCTTTAAAAAACAATATATACCATATTAAAACAAATACAATATTAATTTCTCGTAATATTTACCAAAAATTAGTCACCGAATATGGCGTTAATATGACTTATGTTGTTTACGAAAACATAATGTGCAATACCAATTACACCAAATCATCTTCACCATGCACACTATCAATTACACCTATTAATCTACCAAGTTTTTTGTATAAAAAATATTGTTTATGCATCAAATAAAAAAAGACCATCATTTTCACCAATTAATTTACTAAAACATATTCACGAGATATGATGTCACGACCCGTGTCTACACCCTGGACGTGGCCGGCACTCAAGAACCATTGTTGGTCCCCAAGCGAACTCTCATCCTGACTGACTACAAGCGGAAGACTAACTTAAGCATGCAAAAGCTTAAAACTGAATTAAATTCAAATACTCAACTTTAAGATAATCTAAACAATACTGAATAGATAACTATGAATAAAATAATATATTCAACTCGCCATAAATAGGCAACTTAAGTCTTTAAAACATTTAACAAAATAAATAAACAGACTTCTGAAACTCTATTGTCTATCTATGAAGCCTCTAACTGACAAAGACGGAAGTCGGGAATAGACCCAGGACATCCTAACAACTGAAAAGTAAATGAAATCCTCCGGAAGCAGGGAGGCTCACCATAGCTGACTGGAACTGCAAGTGGTATCAATGAAGCGCCTGTTGATGATCCTGAATACTTGTATCTGCATCATGAAATGATGCAGGCCAAATGGCTTAGTACATGAAATGTACGAGCATGTAAGGGGAAATCTAAAGCATAACATAAGCTTGAACTTGATTAAAAGGAAACATACCTTGATTAAAAGGAAACATACTTACCTCTTCTCAACTCACTCAACTAAACTCAACTCAAGAATAAGATACTCAACTCAAAGATTAGATACTCAACTCAATGATATGATACTCAACTCAAGTTACTCAATTCAAGATTAGATACTCAATGATATGATATGATACTCAACTCAAAGGCACTCAACTCAAGATACTCAATTCAAGATTAGATACTCAACTCAACTCAAAGGTACTCAACTCAGTGAAATGGGGCTCAACTCAACAATAAGGTACTTGATTCAATGAAGCATAGTTCAACTCAAGATACTCAACTCAAGATGCTAAAAAATAAAGCAACAATAAAATATGCAATAAATGGAAAGCTTTTAAAACATCAGATAGCAACTCAATGTATTGAAGAACACAATAACAACTCAATTTGTATATAATAAAATATAATATAACTCTATGGGAGTTTCTCTAACCGACAACCATAACTATGAGCTATGTGATGACACAACGTCTCGCCCACGCTGCCAAAACTGTCCTATAACTTGCTGGGATATAAAACACTTCAACTAAGTGGATCCACTAGTCTATGCTAGAAAACATTAAGGAATCATCTAAAAAGTATGACCCTTTCTACCCACGTTGGCTACATGGTTTATGGAGACTTGAGTTATTTGAACTCGTCCCCATATCGGTGCTCAATACTACTCCCAAAATATACTCAGCTCATATGTTTAAAAACATAACTCTTTCTGTGGTTTGAGATTATTACTCAAAATCTTTCTCTTAAAAGAGATGTTACTCAAACTGCTCAAAACCCTTTTGGAAATCTCAGTTTCCTCCTTTTTTAAATGTGAAAACATTTACTCTTGGGAATACTTAGTTCTCATATATCATTTTAAAGAAAATGAACTCGACTCTACTCTTTCTCAACTTAAGTGCTCAAGTCTTAAGACAATTTTAGAAAAATTTGTAAAAGACTTCTCAGAATAAAGGTCATGTCGAATTATGGACGTGACCGACTCAATTCAAGGTTTTCAATAACCATAACAAGAACTCAATACTCGAGACTCAACAACTCAGAACTCAAGGACTTTATTGGTAATACTCATTTCAAGAATGCTCGACTCAAAGGGTTCATGCGGAATTATGGGCATGAACTACTCAACTCAAGGACTCGAAGATACTTCTCATCTCAAGACTACTTGAAATATAGGGTTCATGCGGAATTATGGGCATGAACTACTCAACTCACGGACTTCAGGGGTAACATGTAATAATCCAATTATTAGGAATATAATCTCGAAAGGGTTAGGAACTCGATACTCAAGACTTAGAACTTGAAGATACTACTCCTCTCACAAATACTCAACTTATGGAGTTCATGCGGAATTATTGGGCATGAACGACTTGACTCAAGGGTCTAAATAACAACATGGAACTCATGTATACAACTCTTCTCATTCTCATACTTACTTCCTCAAAATTCAACTCAAATCGATAGTTGATCTCAAAGGATTCACAATTGAACTCAATGGTTTTCTTGAACTCTACTCTTAACTCTCTCTTGAATGTGAATTATGAATTCAAGAGTTATGGTTCATGATACGAAGGATCTAGTGATGGTAATGTAGACTCATGAAAATGTTCTCTTCATTCTTATACCCATTTGCTCGAGTCTTGAAACAAGTTATTAGAATTTGTAGAAAACTCCTCAAAAGATTCAAAGGGACTTCTCAAAAGACTCAAAAGAACTCTCAAGACTTGACTCTTAACTCTACCTTGAATTTGAATTATGAATTCAAGGTTATGATTTGTGATAGGAAAGATATCATGATGATTAGGAGTGCTTTTAGATAGTTAAACACGAGAAACGATCAAGAAATCATTGTCTGGCAGTAAGTCCGCGACGCGGAGATGAATTTAAATATTTGGTCGTGAAATAAATTTTGAGGCAGAGGGGTCCACGACCTCTCCGCGACGCGGATAAAATTTCTGTGAAAAGGGGAGGCGGGTCCGCGACGCGGAGCAAGGTGCCAGATTCACCTGACTTTTTCCTTCTTCGTTGTCTAACCTCAATTCGCCTCAATTCGATTCTTTTTCTCAATTCCTCTTTAGATTCAGATACCCAGTATATGTACACAAGAATCTAATTAAACACAACTCTAAAATAGACACGATTTCCTCAAGAACTCATCAATCTCATCTAAACTCAAAAACGAAAGCCCATTTCAAGAACACAATTCAAGAACATCAAACCTTTATCTTTCTAGACGAATTTAACACTGAAATTAACATGATTGGCGTGTGGGTGAACAAACCCAATACTATGGAAGCTTACATACCTCTTAGGAATCAAACCCATGGCGAAAATCCGCAACAAAACTCAAGAACCTCGACGAACGCTTTGATCCTCTCCTCTTCTCTCTTCTTTTCTCTTCTTGAACTCTCAACTAAAACCCTAGGCGTATATTAGGATTATAAAACTGAACTTAATAGGATTAGACCCTTAAAACCTTACTAAAAATGAATTAAATCTAATTGGGTAAGAAAAAGACCAAAATACCCCGTACTATTTTCGGATAACTTTCTTTAACTGGACAAATTCAAATGGGCATATCTCACTCATCCGACCTCGAATCTTAGCAAACTCGGTGGTGTTGGAAAGATAATTCCAAGACCTTTCATTAGCTATCTTTTAGCCCACCTAAATCATCTTGTACTAAGGGTTATGGTCGTTTGAAGTTGACCCAAAACTCATAACTTGCAAATTCAAATTTTGCTATTTCCAATTTAGTTCTTTTTGGAACTCAAGGTACTACATCTAGTGACCTTAACACTTAGGAAAAAAAATTAAATTCCTTGGTAAAAACTTACTCACTATGAAGAATGGTTCGAGTCTTAACTCAAAATTTTCTGGGGTGTTACATATGAATCTTATAATAAAACACAAAACCCTACAAATTAAACCAAATAATATTTACCAAAAAATAACATGAAATTGGTGATTAATAACAACGCAAATTACACGATCAATTACACCACTCAATATAGCCAAATTCAAACTCCCTTAATTCAGATTGTAACACAAATAACATATACCCAACACAATAGATTACACGATAACGATCATGAAAAAACCCCCAAATATATTTAATAAAATCATTAAAACAATCACTTAAAAAAACACCAATTCAATCGTAATTTATCAGAATTACCTGATGCGTCCCATCGTTAGTTGTGTTGAATTAGGATTGAAAATTGTTGGTATCCATGATTGAACAGTCGACTAGAATGAGTAGAAAGAGAGTTTTATTTTTGTTAAAAAACTTTTTTAAGATGGGAGAGAATATATAACCAATTTGAGTAAATCGTGGAAGGTAAAATAATTGGAGGAAATCGGAGAATCTAAGTAAATCGTGACCGACTATTTCTATGTTTTTTTTCTATATTAAACTCTATTTTTGAAATAAAAAACTATTGCTATGTAGATGAAAAAAAACTATTGTTATATAGTAGTAGCTAAGGTATTTAATTTGTATACTTAAGTTTTTTGTCCAAACAAATAGAGTCGATGTATGCCCTTGTATGAAAATATCACATGTATGTTGATTGGTAGGGAGGAGAGAAATCAAAAGGAGAAAGAAGAAAAGTTCTAAAAATAAAAAGAACTACAAAAAAAGTCTCATTGCTAACAATGTGTGAAAAAATAGGATGAATACTTAAAGATAAGGGGAAAATATAAAGGAAGTACGAAAAAACTGAAATTGGAAAGACATAAGAATAAAGAGTGAAAATGCTTGAAGTAGTTGTCTTAAAGTGAATAGAGAGAGAAGTCACCATTTTATCAAATAGTTTCTATCCACCCCTTAGCCGATATTACGACCCATAAAGCCCTTTTGATCCTATATTTCTTATGTTTTTGTTAATGGAGTACATTAAGGGACAGCCTGTGATATCTTGTGTGCATGAGAATGATCTTTTGTGAGAGTGAGTGTCACGATCCAGAAATGGACGTGATGACATTTGTCTATTGCTACCAAGACAAGTCAGCCTAAATCCAACGACAAGAAAGAAAATGCAGAAAACAGTAAAGCAAGAACAAGACAAAGGAAAAAAACTTATTCATTCTAACAACACTCCAAAACTTGATTGTCACGTGTACTAGACACTAATGAAAATACATAATTCAAAGATAAATACAAGTCTCAGTTTTTATTTCTCAAGTAGAACAAAACTTAAAGAAAAAGGAAAAGACGGTCCGCCAGGATGAAAAGCAACTACCTCTGAAATCCTTCACGCGCCTCGACTATCAGGAGAAGCAGAAGGAGAAGATCACATGTGTTTGGACTCGGAACCTACACAAGTGTAGAAGCAAGAGGTGAGTACCAACAATACAGTATCCAACAAGCAACCTACTAAACAAAGCAACTAGCTAGAAAACGAATACCCCTTACACTCCAATCGAACCTCCTCAAACTACAACCTGCACAGAAATTAGCCAGTCTAGCAATTCTACAATACACGGCTCACAGGCCCAATATTCACAGTTCAATCTTCACAATTCAACAATCAAATAAGTCAATCTCAATGACAAATAGTTTAGTCACACATAACAAGTACATCAATCACAGTCCACAAATAAGTCACGCTTAAGCATCAAGTCACAATGATCAATTTTTTGCCGGAACCATTTTCCATCAGCACAATATCACTAGCCGAAACAATTTTCCATCGATTATATATCACATCACTAGCCGGAACCATTTCCTATCGGCTTTTTAACACTTGCTGGCAAAGACCTTGATATAACAACTCTCTGGTAAAGACCTCGGCATGATAACACTCACTGGTAAAGACTCTGCATAATAACACTCGCTAACAAAGACCTCGGCATAGTAACACTCGCCGACAAAGACCTCCGCATAATAACACATCACATGTCTCATCATAGTGTTCACAATCGATGCATACAAGCAATATCATCACATGAAAGAGACACCAAATCATACAATTCAAGTCCAAAATCATACTTTCAAACATTTCATCAATCAATCATCAAGGGTCACAATAAGGCAATTCACATTATCATGTTCATCATATAGCCTTTTTCATTTCAACCCCTCTTTATTCATTTAGATATAGCAAGTGAACAATTTAAACCCTTCCCCTTAACCCCATTACTCCCAACACACAATCAACGATGAAAGCATACAAATTCAACTAGAATACTAGGTTTAGGAAGCCACTTACTTTAAATCAATCAACAATCACTCCAATAGTTGAGTCTTCCCCTTCTGAATCACTTCCAAAGACACACAATCTATAAACAAGCAAGTATTCACAATCACTTTCCGGAAACAACAACACCCACAACAATTCCCTTGAAAGGTTGGTCAATCAACACAATACCCAATTCCAAAAATAAGGTTTGACTCCGAAATTTAATACTTGACAACACTAGTCAAGGCTAAATTTAGGAACTCATTAGGGAAAATATTTCGAAAAAGGACTTAACATTAGTTCATAAACTCACTTTTACTTCAAAACTCAAGTTCATGAAGAACCCCCAATTTATCAACCCAAAATCTTGATTTAAACTCATAAATTCAATAATAATAATAATGGGTAATCGAAGATTTAGAGTTAGGAAACATTATCTAAAAATTTGTTTTGAAAAAACCACTTGAAATCACCTCTACCGAGTTCTCCAATCTCCAAAAATGAAAATGGGAATGAAACCCTGAAATTTGGGTTAAAACACTGCCAAGAATCCTCCGCAAATACAGACCCCTACTCGCGAACGTGAGTTTTAATGAGCTGGACCTCCGTGAATGCAACACGTCTCCCAAGAACGTGGAGGTCAACGCATTGACCTCCCGCAAATGAGGGGTTCTCACCCATCCCCTCCACAAACGTAGAAGGTTGCATCGGAACACAGAAAATCAACCAACTCAAAAATCATTGAAAGGACCCCTGGGATTCCTTTGGAACCCTGTAGACACAAACCACATATGCAAACCAATTATACTCGACGTTTCGGACTCAATGGAACCATGAAAACATGAATCTAAGGTCTTCTTGACTTGACATCCGTGAAAACCACAAGAAACTAACTGAGACCTAAAAAGGCTAAAACAAGCTCGGGACCTCTCAAAAATCAACCAAGACCTCACCTAGGCCTAAAATTATGCCCGAATGTTGACCAAAGTCAACCAAAAGGCTAAAATTCCACAATTTCACAACTTAGGACCTCAAATCATCAAAAAGACTTAGAAACTGAAACCGACAATTCTCACAACTCAGATTTCACATTGCAAGACTGATGGAATCAACAAAATTCAATTCCGAAACTCGAAACTCCAAAAGACCCCAAAAACCACTTTCTTAACAACTTAGCATTTAATCACAAACTTACCAAACTCTCAATTTTTAACTTATAGTTCAAAACCAACTTTTCAAACTCAATCATAAACGACTCGGGATTGATAACAGAAGGGGAAAACGGTAAATTCATGAAACTTTCCAAAAATGACCGACCGGGTCATTACTGTGAGTGAGATTGTTTCATTCATATGCCCCGAAAATTGTGATAAATGTTAATGTGTTCGGGGCATCTCTCTTGAAAACCGAGAGCACGTAAGTGATGTAAACTTGGTGATCTATTTGGCTTTTTTGCTTGATAATGTGATTGAATTTTCCATGAATATGATGTTGTTGAGTCAGTTTTGGAGGCTACACCGTTTTAATAAAAGTATCTTGGTTTGAATTGCTAATCTACGTAGAAGGTTAGAGGCTCGAAAGACCTTGATCATATTATCAACCTTATGACTCAACAATTCATTAGATATCTTAATTATGCTTATCAACTGTAAATAAATATGATAGAATTAGGGAAAATGCATAAGTACCCCCCAACCTATGCCCGAAATCTCAGAGACACACTTATACTATACTAAGGTCCTATTACCCCCGAACTTATTTTACAAATAACTTTCTACCCCTTTTCTGCCTAGGTGGCACTATCAACCAGATAGCTTGAAAAAATTGTCAACACGTGCTTGGCCCAGAAGATAGTGCCACGTAGGCCGAAAAGGGATAGAAAATTATTTATAAAATAAGTTCGGGGGTAATAGGACCTTAGTATAGTATAAATATGTCTCTAAAATTTCGGGCATTAGATTGGGGGTACTTATGCATTTTCCCATAGAATTACACAAGCAACATATCCGTAGACTCTAATAACTTTGTGAACAACTCTTATATTATATATATTATCTACTTTTACTTAATTGCTTTAGTTATAATTAGTAGTATAATAAACAACCAAACAACTCTCTTGAGTTGGACAACACTTGTTCTCATAATTATAATACTAATTAAATCACTTGATTGTCCATCATTTTATTATTTGCAACCACGTAATAAAGGGAATTATTTACCGCCCTTGCATAAATGAGTTTATGTTTCCCTTCTGGTAGATTAATTTTTTGTGCTGTACACAGAGTCATCTACACTGATTGTGCGGGATAAGGCACAAGTACCCCTCTAAACTATGACCGAAATCCCAGTCAAAAGGTGTATAAAGTTAAAAAAAAAAATGAGTTCAAGGGGATAATAGGACCTTAGTTTAGTGAAGGTGTATCTCTGAGATTTCGATCATAGTTTAAAGGGTACTTGTGTCTTATCCCTTATTGTGCTATAATATAAATAACTTTGTATAACATAAAACACAAAAACCGAAATTCACAAACTTTATATCATTACATCTTTCTCTAAATGTCATTTACAAATTTAATGCAATGGAGAAAAACTCGCTGCAGATGTGATTTAGCTTCTTTTCCTAGTCGCTACTGTATTAGCTAAAAACTGGCCCATTTTTCTACAGAAAAACAAAACTCATCTTTTGTAATCAGCACCTTCAAACTTGTCAAATGTCGTTTCATTAAACACGCACAAGCTTGTGTTTGTAAAGCATTGTTTCTCCAGCATTGCACTACACCTTATCTGCCGTTCAAAAAAAGACTTCACATCACCTTGGGACAAGGTTGTGGTTGATTTACTTATTCCTTTCTGTGGGAACATGGCGTTAGCAACTCCTGGACTCTAAATTTTCCGGTTGGAACAATCTAAAAGGTACATGTACATTGATCAGACATGGGACCTTAAAAAACAATATTTAAGATTTAAACATGATTAGAGGATCAATGATGCACATTACTTGTTCATTGTCTGCAGTATCTGTCATGGCTGTCTTCAGCTTTTTGCTCCTCGAGTTTTCTTCGAAATCTTCATCCACAAAATTCTGCCCTGAACCTTCTGCGAGTATATTTAAATTTCAGTATCAAAGAAACTTACAGAAGTATAATTCACATGAGCTATAAACATATATCATTACCCTGGTTTAGCTGAAACCAGGAATCAACCATGAAGCAAATTCTTACGTGTATGTATATATATAAGAGCAATGCCCCACACAGAAGAAAAAAACCTAAGAGAAGTATTTAAAGAAGATTACATCAGAAAAAGAGGAGGAGGAAACCATACAATCAACACTGGCTCCGATCCCAGACTACTGATATTTTCCAACTCAAGTTCTATCCGAATGGAGAAGGTAATATAACTGGGTATCTGCAGAAAGTCTAATGCAGAATTTGGACAGTAACTGCACAACTTGAACAAATGTTGCAACACATATATCCCATGTGACTATGAGGACTCAGCTATGCATTAGTAGCCCCTTTCTTTTCAAAGTTTATACAACAATCCTCTTATCCTTCATTGAGCCATGTTTTTTTTTTTTTTTTATGACAAGGGAAACCCACAGCCGCTACCCTTTGGGTGCGCACAAGGTAAAACCCCTGCTCCTATGCAATAACTCACAAACCACTTAGGAGAGGTAACCCGCACTAGACAAGCCCAATGCGACGAACTCGACCCAGAAGGCAAACCCCTTCATTGAGCCATGTTTCCAAATAAATCTCCTCATCATTTACTCATCAAATGCAATGTTTTATATCTTTAAGCCCAAAAATTTCACAAGAATGAGAGGAATGTGGGGCCACTATTACAAGGTTCAGTTTAAATCAACAATGTGCACATATTTGAATGCAAATAGGTTCTGTTTTAGTCCTTGGCATATGGATTTCAAGACCTGACCAAGTTTAAGCAAATAATGCTCCAGACATTGCAAGAAAAACAACATTAACATCAGCAACATCCACTAAAATATGGAGAAACTGTACTAACGAAGCCAAAGCATCTGTGATGTGTTCATCTTTCCACTCTGGCACTGTTCCTCCAACTCTCTTAAGTAAGACATAGCAATTGAAAAGTTTAAACATAAATGGAACTAGTTTAGTTTGTTATCCTAAAGGAAAATGTCCCCTGCCATAGAACTAGTTTAGTTTGTTAGCCTAAAGGAAAATGTCCCCTGCCATAGTCATCCCAACAAACTGCTTACCACACTGATAAATAACTCGCAAAACCAAAAACTGTTGAAGCTGATTCAAGTACTCTACAATTTAAGTAGCAGGTCAATGAATGTTTGAACTCAACCATTCTTGACCACATGCAGACAATTTATATACTTATCAGAGGAACTGTGGCACATGACTAATGCAGTTACCTTATATGAGCATACAAGGAACCAGGTTTAGATGTTACTGATCACTAAATGAATGCAAAACCACCCTAAACTATGCCTGTTGAATGCTCATTTATGCTTCAATTCCAGAAAAATCCCTGTGATACAGAACCAACAAAACTGAGAGAGAGGTACTACAAGAGAAATCTATTACCTCGTTTGGCAATTAGCATAAATGATAATACTAAAATAACTAAAACCTTTAACTCCTGAAGTAAGAAGAATATGCATATTATGATGAAGTAGCTTACCAGCAATTCTGCTAACTGTTTTATGAAGTTCTGCAGGGATGGGAAGGGGCAGATTCGATCTTTCTTCGAGTCCATGAGATGAAGTCCTCTTATCTCTTCTTTGCTTTTCCTCAGTAAAGAGTCTAGAACATAATTGGAGATCCGCAACGTGATGGTACTCATCACCCTGCCCGACCAATAGCTCAGGTTGGTCACTCTCAATATTGATCTTCCAACATCCATCTCGCCAAGCAGTGAACTGGAATAGAGAAAAGAAACTCTCAAACAAGATTTTCTTTTGGGAGAGTTGTGGAGTGGGTGGGAGGTAGCTCCAGAAAACAGAGAATTCAAGTATCAGTGATTTTCTGACCTGCTTATTAGCTATATCATTGTTGAACAGTTTTTTAGACAAATTTCTGGAACTCCTGTTCAGTTCCACACAGCCAGCACGCAAGACCATTGATCTGTGCAACTGCTTAACAAATGATGTTTCAAGACAATCAAGAAATGTGTTGTGCTTCTCATTTGTCCATCCCATGCACTCATCCTGAAGTCAAAATACGAAACATGCAAATCTATGAATTTTCTAACTTTGAACAAGTTAGTGAAGAGAATCACAAGGAGATTAAAGAATGTATCCTTGAACTTCCTGAAGATCAAAGTGTCAAGTATCTCCAATTATCTACTAAATTAATCCAATAATGATAGCACTAGTTATTGACTTACCATAAGCTCTCTTTAACTTTATAAGGCTGAACTCATAGCATTTAAATCCTGGATCCACCTCTGCTTACCATAATCTCTCTTTGACTTTTTAGTAAAAAATGCAACTTTTTCTTTATTGTTTCCTTTTCTTTCTTGGATAGCGTGTCTAGCTCATTCCTTTGATTTTTCAATTTTCAATTTCTAGAGACCCTCGCATTCCATCTCATTTTTCATTTCTTTCTTTGATATTGTTTTGACTTAAGTTTCAAAATTCCCAGCAATATGAGTACTTCCTCTTTTTTTGGCAGTCTCTTAAAAATTATAAACATGTACTTCTTGACTAACCTATCCTTATCTCTTTACAATAAACGTGCACTCCATTTGTGTGTTTTATGCTATGTAATCAATATTTACTTTCAAGAACAACTAATATTAAGGCCAAATCAGGAAAAAATATTTAATTTTATCTTCTCTTTCTAAATTGACAAGTATTTTAGACATATTTTTAGTAACCATGACAACTAACTGGAGGAAGTACCATTCTCCTCATACACTTGCTTGAGAATCATCACGGATGAAGTTTATAGAAATATGTATTCAAGTGTTTGTTCAAAGAAAGAGAGCCTCAAAATTGAAAGGTTAATCTCCCAATAATTTATTTATTTTTGCATTTTGTTAAGAACTGAAGTACCAGAGAAGATTTTTTTTGCATTTTGAATGGTTGCTTAGTTTGCTATATAGAATGTAAGGTACTTAAAATAATACTATTATCGATAGTTTTCAAAGTACGGGAACTTTTCGAGGGCAATTGTAGAATGGATGATGTTTTCTTGTGATAATTGTATTAATTATAATTTGCTCATCAATTTTTTGACATCACAAAAGTTTATACATCAAATCGAACATTTATCTTTTTTTTGATAACCAAATTGTAGTAGCCGAGATTCAAACTCAGGTAGCGCATATGTGGAGAAGGGTCAAAAGGGCATGCTGGCCAACCAACCTAGTCTAACAGAGTGTTCTTAAAGTCGCGTGTATGCCCTAAAGCAAGGCTCAAAACATGTTGAACGCTTCGCCTTGCTTAATGTGCGCTTTGGTGTTGTCATCAAGGTTCTAAGGCATATTTTTCCTTGACAATGAGCCTCTTCTAAAGAGCAGAAACTAAACAATTGATATTTCACTTTATCGTAGAAAAAATTCAATTTCTTTATTCATATATTTGTCATTCATGCTTATATTTGTTAGTCTTGGATTAAATATATATATTTGTATGTTTTCTCCCTTGCGCCTTTTGTTATTAATTAAAGCCCACACTTCATTTGCGCTTAAAGCCCCAATGGACCTTAGAGCTTTTTGCTTTTGATAACAGTGGTCCAACATATAAAATCAAACATTTATCTTAAAGGTAGAGATTCACCCATCCTCTTAAAGTCCTAGATACGCCTCTGCCAAGAGCTATCTTTTGAGGTTGACTTAGGCCCAAGGTTTATTTCCTTTCCATGATATCAGAGCCAAACACTTCACTAAACTTGGTTTCACCTATGTTTGGCTCTTATATTATGCTCTCATGCACCAGATAGCCAGGTCTGAGGTCTGAGTGTGATAGGGGGTAAGGTGGAGGGTCTGAAGTGCCCCACATTGATTGAAGGAATGAGTTGTATCCTTATATGTTCTCGACATTCTTGCGCAATCCCCATCTCATGAGCTACCTTTGGATGTTGAGTTAGGTCCATAATATAATATTTCAGCCAAATCTATTCCTATTTTTGGTTTACCTAATGATCGGGTCCCAAATGTTATATAGTCATTCTACAGATGTCCAGCCAGGGCATGCCAGGGAGAGGGAGGTATTAAGCGTCCTGCATTGCTCAAGGAAACGGGATGGTGTCTCCTTAAATGGTCATGGATAATCCTCACCATATGAACTAACTTTTGAGGTTAAGGTCCATTTTTTGAACAATTTTCAACAAGTGGGTTGAACTCCAAGCTCTGGGATCATTATACTTTAATTCACTAACAAGAGCACCCTAGCTCTACATCGTAAGGGAATCCACAGCGTAGCACATGAGTAGACAAAATGAAGGAAAGAAAAAATTCAACAGACTGTCATTTGGCATTGTGTTTTCATCCCTTGAACAGACACATCAAAATTTAATCAGAACGAACGGGAAGCTGAAGGCATCACCCACTATGGGAGCACAGATACATGAAATTTGTCTGAACAAGTGACCTAAGCATACTGAGCACTTTATTTTCTCACACTCATGATGCACTAAAGTGGTAGCACGGCAATACTTTTGATAAGTCCACTTTAACAGGCAAGTAAAATGCACAGAAACCAGGAGCAGTAAGCACTTTTAACAAGACTTTTTACTTTATGGGGGTAGGGATCTGTGAAATTTTTGAGATCCTCTAAGGCTAGAATGGTTCGATAGACAGGAATCTTTAACACTGGCATAACACTTAAAAGAACTCTAGCCCACTGAATTTTCTATCTACCCACCAACCCCTTCGTTGTACCTTTCAAGTTCTCAACTACCAATTCCGACAGACATTCTGATGCTGCTGCAGGTTAATTGCATTTGTACTCTTTCATTTCCTGACAATCTAGGTAGTATGGAGAAAAACACATGAATATGGAATTTTCAATAGACAGCAATCTTTTAACACTGGTATAACACTTAAAGGAACTCTAGCTCATTGCATTTTCTATCTACCACCAACCCCTTTGTTGTACCTTTCAAGTTTCAACTACCAATTCCGACAGTCATTCTGATAGTGGTTCAGGTTGTTGCCTTTGTACTCTTTCTTCTTTTCCTGACAATCTTGGTAGTATGGAGAAAAAAACTCGAATATGCAATTTTTAAAAAGAGGTGCACAATCTGTTACATCCTGAACTTATAAAAACAGAAGGTTTAGTCCTATGAAGGGTGAAAGAGATAAATACAGAGAATTCAAGTACAATTTGATTAAATTTAAAGTAGCATAGGAAGACTAAAGTGGAATACAAAGCAAAATTGGAAGATATCATGGTCATTTCACAGTAGAAACCTCTGGGGAAAAAACTAGTGCTTGCCAGATATATAAATAAAAACACTAGTGCTTGGAGCAACAGGAGAATTTAATGAGCAATGAATTGGGGAAATTAAGAAGAAATGAAGTGACAGGAAATCTTAGGCTTACTAGAAATATATTTCTATCACAAATTCAACACTTGAACAGTTCCCAAACTACTCTCTCTAGAGATCCACAAAATATCTTCCTTCTCCCAGAAACATCATTCACTATCTACACTGCGTCCCATTTCCAAAAAGGTACTTCTACTTTGACCATCATAATAACATTAGGGCCAACAAGTTTCCCCTTCTCCTTCAGCAAGACAATGTTTTCGCCTCAGTCTCTCATCACTGATATTGTTAGTCGTATTCCTTCTATTTATTGATTTACGAGGGAAAATTGAGTGAGGGCTCTTCCCTCATGTACTCCCCAGAAGGAGGACCTAACTCTCTCTTGAAGTCAGAAAGATGTTTTTTGAAAAGAGTCCAATGTGACACTAGTTGCCTCTGCAGCTCGGTGCTTAATAATAGTTCTACTTTCTCTTTCTTATGGGTGGAATAGTGGTTCTCCTTTCTTTTCTCTATGATTCACTGTTAAAAAACATTTCACTTGCTTATGCTTCTCTCCTTGTCTTTCTTTCCAATAGTGGTAATAGAAACAAAGCTAACTACAGATAGTAATCTCCCAATCAACTAAGAAACTTTATTAGGTCAAATTTTGCCCTTGTACTTGGAGTGATTCTGTTGCATGATTGATTAGGTAGCACAAATATAATGTCAACTTCTAATGTAGCAGCTGGAACCAAACAGCCATATGTTGAAAAACATAGGTACACTAGGTATTGTAGAATTACTGAAAGCAAAAAGTAGCACAATACCGATAGTTAAGGTACTGTTCAATTTTTAACAAGCTGAGTAGGTGTTCATAATTGTCATTCCTTGAACAGAAAGCAGCATATATATCTGAAAGAAACTTCAAGAATAGAGTAGGTGGGTCTGTCAGATATGTCGAAAATAGGATACAATTATGTCACCTTCTTAATAACTTGTACACCAAATCTTAGTATGAAAAATTAAATTAACCAAAGGAGATAATACAACAAGATTTGCATGGAGGGACTAGGGAACCTAAGGTATTTGAGAACAAGAGCATTTTGTAGGAACACTTTTTAATAGTGTAAGTCTGAGCTTCTAATTTAAAGACTAGGAAGACTTTGAAGTACTTCTTCAGACTAGAGTAACCTGACCAATGCATTGGGATTTCAGACGAAACATCTGTGTGATTGCAGCAAGTGATTGACTGCATCTCCAGGAGTATGCATGAATATCCAAGAAGTGCATACAAATTTCTTGACAGATTTGTTTTGGACAGCTAATAAGGATGGTATCATTGTGGAATCAAGCTATAACGTGCTGGCAGGCAAGAGAAGTGAAAGGCAATGGCCATGGAAGATGATATGGAAGGTAGAGGTAGAGGATCCTCCTAATCTCCTATAGTGGCCAGGTTTGGTTGGATAGCCATGCATGAAGCTTGTATAACACAGGGAAACCTTCAAAAGAGGGAGACACACTCATGCAGCAGGCGTGCCCTGCAATTTTTGAAGGATTGCGGTCCAACTCTTCTGTAATTTTTTGAGACACCTTCTGGGTGCTATGATAGCAATAAACTTTTACTTTACTAATCAGAAAACTACTAGGCCATATTTAGTTAATATCGAGCAATGGTTGTCATAGCATTTAAGAACACTGGGTTCTAAAAGCGACAACATAATAATGACATTCATTGACTAGGAATCAATGATAAACTACAACTACTTAAAACAAATGAATCAGCATAATTCTGCCATAAGAAAAGACCATTCTGCCAGACATGCTAAGTCTATTCTAAAGATACATCAGCTATTTAAAGCTACTTATGAAGTAATCAACAGCCAGCCTTCAATTAGTTTGTTCGAATATCTGAACCTAATAAAAAGGTGAAAGTGACTCATGTACAAGTAATGCCCAATGGAAAATCCTCCCCTTTTTTTTTGAGAAGTAGCAGAAACGGTTAACCATGAAAGAAGACGTTAAATTTCATCATTAATCCCCTACATGCTTTATTTTCAATTTGCTAATTTTACAGAGAAAACATTCCTGGCCATATGATTAAACCCCCACCTGTTTCATCTCAATACCAAGGAAAGAGAGGGATAAAAAAGGAGAAGAATAACACACACAACTGTGCTGTTACATAGGATGGTTGATGTTTGTTACAACTCCACTGCAGCTTCACAGAGACAGAAATTGTGTGAGCAAATATTGCAGTCTGTAGTATTTGCAAGCTGACAAATATTTAGACCATCCCCTACCACAAGAACTCTATTCTTACCTTACCAAACTCAATAATGAAGTGTGTCTTTTTTTCCAATCATAGAACACTTTGCACCTTCTTTTTTGGATAAGTAAACGCCATTTCATCATAAAAATAAACCAAACTTATCCCATGCAAGATGTTTTCTTAACGAGATCAAAAACAGAACTTAATTAAGCATAACACATCCACAAATAAAATCTTCAATCTGATCTACAGATTGTACACCGACCTTGATCCTACCTTAGGAGGTAGAGAGACTATTTTCGATAGACCCTCAACTCAAAAAAAATAGAGAGAGAGAGCATATCAAAGCATTCTGAAAAGAAAAAAAAAACATAACTACAACAAAATAAAACAATAATCGAAGTGCAATAAAACAACAGACATCGAATGACAAGAACTTCTTGAGTAATACTACGACTACTAGGTGTGGAAAGATAAGTGAGACAACGCTCTATTACCTACTAACCTCCCACCCTAATTCATGTCCTCCACAACCTCCTATCTAAAGTCGTGTCCTCGCTTAGCTAAACTATGTCATGTCCTGTCTAATTATCTCTTCCCAATGCTTCTTCGGGCCTACCTCTACCTCTCCAGATTCCAGAACCATCCATAATCAACCTCTCACATCTCCACACAGGGGCATCCGTGCATCTCTGCGTCACATGCCCCAACCATCTCAGACTTGCTTAACGCATCTTCTCCTCGCCAAGGCAGCTCCCACCTTGTCCCGTATATCTTCATTACTAATCACTCCTAGTATAGCCACACATCCAACACAACATTTTTTATATCCGCAACTTTCATCTTCTAAACATGAGATTTCTTAACTTGCCAACACTCCGCCCCATAATGCATAGAAGGTCCAACCACTACACGTAGAACGTGCCCTTAAGTTTAGGCGGTCCCTTTTCATCAGTCATCACTCAAGACTCCATATGCAAGCATCCATCTCATCAACCCAACACCAACATGAAGTATGACATCATGGTCAATCTTCCGGTCTCCTTGAATAATAAACTCAAGATACTTGAAAACAAATCATCATAAAAATTCTCAAATATAAGCAAATACCTTTCTGAAAACATAACGAAACACGAATATATAATCAACTAGGTGATTCTTTAGCAAATTGTGTTACTGCCGTTAACAGAATCAAACGTAAAAAATCTCCTATCTAAATATACAAAAGACACAAGAAAAAAAAAAGGTGGAAAGAATATAAGATTACCGTGGTTACATTTCCAGTCTGAACCAAATCATGTTTGAAATTCTCAATTATCAGAGAAGAAGACTCGCCAGAGTTCGATCGAGTCAACACGTCTATGCAACTCTCCGACGACAGCGGCGAGTCACTCCGGCAGCTTTCCTCCATTTCCGATGTCCGTGAATGTAAGATCTCAAAGAACAATGAAGAAGAGAAAAAGAACCCTCTGATCTCTCTTGGGTGTCTCTCAAGTTGGGGGACTTTACGGTGATGGCCCCCACGAAATTCCTACATGGCGACGCTTTTCCACGTGGCAGTAACAGTGAACGTCGCCACGTCAGCAGTATTCATAATATCTTGGCTAATGATAGCCAGATATTTTTCCAGGGATAGTTTTGGGTTTTTGAGGAACTTACGTTTCAAGGGTGGGTCCCTTTTGTACCTTTTTATTTTTTTTATTAAAGTATATTTTGAAATGTCTCAATATGAAGGGGAAAAAAAAGTTTCATTTGAATTAAATTACTAAAACTACTACATTCGATAAAATTAAACAAAAATAAAAATTATCAGTTTGGTTTGACTTCTAATTTATAACTAGTTGATGAGAAATTGATAATAGAAAAACAATAGAGACAAGAAACTACCATTTCAAATGAATATAAGAGATCAACATTTCTAAATTTTTAATTATTTTTCAGCATTGTGTCAAAGTTTTAATATATCACCGTACTAAAATTAAATAAAATATAATCAATTTTTAAAATATGAAATTAAATTAAATCAAATTAAAATATCAATTTTTCAAATTGATTTCATTTAATCTGCGATTTAGTTTCATTTTCCACAGAACCACCATGAACACATGTAATGTAAATTGCGATGAATGATTTTATTTGTTCTTTATAGTTTGGTTTTTATTGTTCTCCCTTCAAGTGAATTTTGTAAAATAAGTGCTTTCAAAGATTGGCAAAAAATACTTTTAAGAAGTTAAAAAAAGTTTTTTTTTTTTCAAAATTAATTTTTTTTTTAAAATCACTTTAAGAAAAATATATAAAGAAACACTTTTAATGTTTGACCAAACATTAATTGTTGTTCAAAGGTATTTCTTTAAAATATATTGGTAAAATGTAAATTACTTTTTACCATAAATACTTTTTTTTAAAAATGAATAAGTTCATTTTAACAAGGAAAAAGGGTCTGATATACCCCTCAACTTTGTCAGTTGGAGCTGATATGTCCCTCGTTATGAAATTGACTCATATATACCCTTATCGTTATACAAACGGTTCACATATACTCCTACCGTTACAAAATGAGCTCACATATACCCTTCATTTAACGAAAGTGAAAAAATTAATTTTAAATTTATATTTTTGACTTTTAATTATTTTTTTAAATCATTTAGGGGTATATAGGATTCTTCTAGCAAAGTTCAAAGTATATTTCAATTTTTTTCATACATGAATTATTTTTTGACTTCTTTGATTTTCATTATTTGAGTTTCTTATTCTTATTTTATTTTTTTCTTTCATTCCTTAGTGTAAAGAAAAAAATTTAAAACTATTTTTTTGTGGCTATATTATAATTTAAAACTATTTTTTTGTGGCTTTATTATAATTTAAAACAATTTTTTTGTATATATTGTAATTTAATTTTTGTATTTGAAGAAAAAAAATTGGTCATCTATAACAAGTTTTACAAGAATATTAGTGAAACATAAATAAATTTGACCACCAAAATAATAAATCTAAATTAGTCATTGAACAAAAAAAACGTCAAAAAAAATATGTTTGAGGAGGATTAAATATACCCATATGAGATTATAGTTTTTTTTTAAAAAAAACAATAAACTAAAATTAATTTTTTTTCATTTCTGTTAGAGGAAAAGGGTATATGTGAGTCATTTGTATATAAATAGGGGTATATATGAGTCACTTTCATAACGAGGATATATCAGCTTTAAATGACGAAGTTGAGAGGTATATCAGTCCCTTTTCCCTTTTAACAATTTAGCTAAATTAGCTATAAATTGAGAAGTACTATTCTTAAAAAGAATCAAGTGGAGAACAACAAAAAAATGAAACTCAAACAAACAGAGATTTTAAGATGAATAAATATCTATGTGAGATATTTTAGTTGTCTCTTGTCAATTGTCACGTCTGATTGTCAAATAACAAATAATATAATGGGTAGGTAGCAAGCCATTTTCTTATCTGGTTAGTCAAAGTGAATCTTGAATGCATGAAGATGAGTACCACGTTCTTATTTAGTTAAATAAAACTTTTGTCAGCTAGGATCGAAGTTAAATCTTAGCTTAAGTTTCAAAGAAAAAAGTCTAACAACACAAACTCACACCAGAAGTCTCGACGCCCAAACCAACCATGCCCCAGCCTAAAATGACCCTTCCAAAGCTAGTGAAACCGTTGAAATTGTGTTCTGAGACCGTCTTGCTGAACTTTTGACTGAAGTCAACCGTTCAAGTTTCAAAGACTTCAAAACACAGAAACTTACACAAAACCCAGACGAATGACCCAGCGATCAAAATATCAGTCCCAACAAGTCATAAATGACTTGGGTTTGTTACAGGAAAACTCTAAACACAAAAAGATCAGAAAACGGAGAAAATGACCTGGAGAGCCATTACAACATTTGGCGAAATGGTCTGGTGGTTATCCTTGTACTTGTATGAGTTTGTATTGTAAATCCTTCTACTTACCCATTTGTCATCTAAACCCCTGAACTCATCGAAACTCAGTATTTTAGACACAATTTTTGACTTGGCATCCTATGTGGCAAGAGTTTGCACGGAGCGTGTGAAACACACAAAACATGAGCGTGAGACCTTCTAAAAAGGCTATAACGGTCCTTTTTTGGAGCTTTAAGGGCATCTCCAACCCTTCACTCTATTTTACTCTCCAAATATATAATTCTCTATTTTTCAAACAATCAACTCCAACTCAATTCTCTATTTTACTCTCTAAAAAATAATCTTTTTCTCTCTTCTCAATATTATATTATTATTTATATTTCTATGTTATTTTCTTATTTCATAGTATAAATCTGTTCTTTCTTTTTTTTCAAAATAATCACTCTATATAATTTTCATGTAATATAAAATATTTATTTTTCAAATTCTTTATTTAATATAAAATTATATTTTATTCTAAAATTTTAAAGAACAACTACGAATAATTGAAAAATATAAATCAACAAACAAAACCGCAATCACAAGCACAACAATTCTCTAGATCAAACACTATTTTTTTCGAATATTGTTAAATCTGAAATGACCTACATGATTACTAAATTATTGTTGTGATTTTTTAAAATTATTATGTTATGTATTGTATTGTTATCTTGTATTTAAATTATTATGTCATGTCTTATATTTTTAAATTAAAATTTTCTTCTTATCATTTAAATTTTGTGCATTCTTCATAGTGAAAATCAATAATAATATCAAATTATCTCTTAAAGTGACGAAAATTGAAAAAAGAATAATTGAAATATTGTTAATTCGGGATGAAAGTAGTATATATTAAATAATATATTTTTTAAGATGTTGTATTACATTTTTTAAAAATTATGAATATTAGAAATGTAATTAATAGTCTTATATGAAAAATAATATGTCAGTTATAAATAATAGAAATAATATTAAATTAATAAAAAAGAGATATACAAAGGATGAATAGTAGTTCTCCAAATTTGGAGAACTACTATTCACCTCTCTATAAATAGAGAATAAAGAGCTTTTTAGAGGGTGATTGGAGACCCAATTCTCTATTTTACTCTCCAAATATAGGGAATGGAGAGTAAAATAGAGTGGGGTTGGAGATAGTCTAAAGACCATTTTCTTCCTTCTTTGCACTCGACACAATTGTTGGACAAAATTGAGCATTTTTTCTAACCTCTCTCTCGATTTCTCTCTCCAAATTTCTTCTCCTTTATTTGTTTTTCCTTAGATCTACTCATCTCTTTTTTTCATGCAACTCCAGTTTGTTGTATTTTGTTGGTCTTCACCATGACAGCTCGATGTTGCTATTGTTGACTCTATGCTGAACTTAGGATGTCAAGGACATCAACTAATCCTGGAAGAATGTTTTGGGGTTGTCAAAACTAGTAATGGCTGTGGATTCTTTTGATGGGCTGATGCAAATGATTCAACTTGTCAAGAACAATACAATTTGAAGAACCCATCAACGAATTCAGAGCAAGGAAGACATAAAAGGCGAGGAAGATAAGAAAGACATGGAAGGCAGGAGAGATCAAGCACTAGTATTGATATCATTGTTATTGTGAGGCAAAAGTACTCATTACCCCCCTGAACTTGAAGTTTTTTATTTGGTGTACACCTAAACTAAATTTTGTTTTAATTACCCCCGAACTTGTTTATTCCTCCGTCGCGTACACCTTTTTGTCCACCTGCTCCTATTGTGACCGCGACAGCTGGCAAAAGTGATGATGTGGATTTCCACCTGGATAAATAATAGCCACCTAGATAAATTAATATGGCAAAAAATAAATATCAAACTTTCTCACCTTCTCACCTAGGCTTCTCACCTAAAATTTTCGGACTAAGCTTCTCACTAAAATTTCCGGACTAAACCCGAAAATCTTCAAGAAATTAATAATTAGTACTGGAGAACTCAGATTAAATGCCAGCACAAGACTTTTATTGTTGGGAATAAAACAAATTAATTTTGGAATTTTAAAATAGTTAAAATAATTAGGTAAAATGCTACATGTCATTTATTCATTGGATAGTTTTTCTTAAATTTAAAATTCATTGTTTAAAAGTTACTAGGAAACTTGTCCGCGCCTCGCGCGGCCTTTAAAAACCTTATTAAACTTGTAAAAATAGTTTCTTTTAATATTTGACAAATCATGTAAAAGGTTTGAAAAATCGAGAAACTATGTAAACTATGCATTGCCTCAATAACTTCTTTTGAATTGGAGAAAGTAACATTTGTTCTTAAATATAATTTTCTTCTTAATATTGATTTATTTCTTTTATGATAAATAAATGATTAATCATTGAATTTTTTAATTCAATTGTAAAACCTTCAACTTCATATATGATGTATATCTTACTTGTTCTCAAGAATCTTATCAATATAAGAGTCCTTTAAAATTATTTTTGATAACGATAGAGATTGTAATACATAAACTGGAGATGTAAAATTTGTGTCATCACAACTGACTCACGTTTTAAAGATATACTTACAAATCAGTATCACCACAATTTGCAAGTGATTATTGCTAATACTTTTCCAAAAAGAGAAAATATATATCATAATTTATGTGACACACTTTCCTTTTTGTTCAGTTTCAAAGAATGTATCTTTCTATAATTGAAAACAATGTAATTCCTTTTTACCTTTAATGAAACTATAGCCACACAAATAGTTAGAGAGTATTCTTGAAGACAAATTTCAAAACTCGTATAAAATCACTTCCAGAGATATTTCCTTCAAGAATTAGCAATCAATGTAAGTTGTGTTTCATGCTCTAGAAGGCTAAAAGATTATGTTGCTATGGTTAGGATGAGAGCTTTATAGGAAGTGAAGATGCATATTTAGAGAACACATCACATGCATATAAATATAAAAATAATCACTGAATTTCTTAAAGTCGAATAAACAATGGTTCTAGACCAAATTAGATAGAAACGAGTCATTAGTCGACCAATAGTTGTTGCTTACCATTAAATCAACTATTATTTTGCCTGTTGATTTTGTTTTGTAAGGGAGAGAAGCCGCACCTTCCTGATGAACATAATTCACAATAGAGAATGAGATTTCAACAAATTTTGGATAATAATAGTTGTATATTGTCTCTCTATATCCCCTAGGAAAACAATGGAGATGGAGGGAGAATTATTGCAAAATAAGACTGCTCTTCACTTTACCGTTATACTAACAAATGCATATAATTAACGATAACAATATTAGAAAGAATTAAGGCGGAAAAGGGGATTGAATTTGTTGAGGTAGTCTCTGTTTCACAGACCTCTGCATCTGTGTGAAAGCCCATGCCCATGGAATACAACATAATCAATTGAATTATCAAATAGCTGTATAAAAAGCACTTTGACCGAATTTGTTTAATTCATCTGCTTAATCAAGAACCTCTGCATCTGCATCCATTTAGTTGATTGCCAAAGGCTATGAAAAAATATATAATGCTAAAGCAATGTATAACGGATAACAGTATTGATGAGTCATAATATATATCGGATTAAATGTCATTATAAAATGGAAAGAATGACGATGAATGTTCTTTATGGTAATACAATGCGTGTAACTGATAGTGAGCCTTCATGAGACTCTTAATTTGATAGTAAATTTTTGCCTGAGCACTTGCACATTCATATTGATAGAAGAAATAAGGAAAAGAAATCAAAAAATAAGAAAAAAATCAAAATAAACCAGAAAAAAGATAAATGACAATGTTGATCAATGAGAGGTGCCACATCACTATTTTATTATCCAGCTTTATATATATATATATATAGATTTTTGAATAAGAGCTGATTTCGCGGAACTCCTTGAATTTCAAATTTGTCTGAAATTCTTACCAAGTAAGTGTTAATCTTTGTTTCCTTTACTTTTCATTTATATTTTGCCCTATTTCTCGTTTAAAATATGCTAAATATTAAAGAAAAATGGAGATTTTACGTTTTTTTACCGTTGTAGCTTTATGATGTGGCAAAAAATCACTTCCTCACGCACCTAGTAGAGTGTGTTGTCAATTTCTATGCCAGGTGGACAAAAAAGGTGTACGCGACGGAGGAATAAACAAGTTCGAGGGGGTAATTAAAACGAAATTTAGTTTAGGTGTACACCAAATAAAAAGTTTCAAGTTCAGGGGGTAATGAGTACTTTTGCCTTATTGTGATTATTGTGTTGATATTTTAAGATGTATTGATTTGTATTATGAATGTGCAATGATAATGAAATTGCATAACAAAGACATTGGCTTCAATATATAGTTGATTGCATTGGTTGCAACTTAACAAAGGCATTGACTTCATTCAAACACAAATTCATAAAATAAAATAAAAAGTCTCCAGAACAGCTCCTTAACACATTCAAACACAAATTCATAAACAAAAACAAAGTCTTCAGAATAGCAACTTAACAATAGTCGAAAATGAAGGCAAAACCAAAACCGTTGGGATCAAGCTATTAAGCTAAACAAAGAGGAATCTAATGTGTGCCTTGAGTGCTTGGTGAGGCATGAGTGTTTGTTGGCTTGAGCGCATCTGTAACTCGCCTCTCGTAGCTTTCTTTGAGTAATTGCAACTCTTCTCTTCCATTAGTCCATTGGATTTGTAATCAAGATCAATATTGGTAGGAGTTGAACTTGTCAATGTAGGACTATGTAACACTGTACATAGATGAACTAATATCAATTAAATGTCTCTAAATGATAGAATACATACCCTCACAATTACACTGTCACTTGATCTAAATAAGACACCATAACCAACTATTTTTGTATTTTTTTTGTCTTGGTTTCTTATATCCAAGAGTTGTACCACCTCTTAAAGTTGTGTTACTCTTTTGTTTTTGACCAGCAGCACTAGAAGTTGATTGTTGAGTACCTAATAGATTTGTTGCAAGTCTTACACCAGTTAATGTAGCACTAGTAGGCCTTTCCTTAGATGTTGAGGAAATTGTAGGCCTCACACCAGTTGATGTAGCACTAGTAGGCCTTTCTCCAAATGTTGAGGCAGTTGCACGTCTCACACCAGTTGATGTAGCACTGGTAGGCCTTTCCACAGATGTTGAGGCAATTATAGGCCTCACACCTGTTGTGGTAGGTGTCACACTTGGACCTGCATTTACACTTGGTTGACTTTCAATTGTAGTATTGTAAAATCAGATGTAATGAATGCTCTATCACTTCTACAAGTTCCAGCAGTTGAAGTTCCAGCATTTTGCTACAAACATATCTTGAAGTCAAAAGTACAACTAAAAAGTGTCAAATTTAGTGAAAAATACTAATACTAAAGCACAACTTATCAGAGTTGGACAACCTTTTTTGTTATGTCCAAGAGTTTTGCACACATAATAATTCATTTTTCTTCCCTTCTCCGTAGCCTTTCCAAGCTTCTTCTTAATAAGTTCATCACTATTTTTCTCCTATTTCTACCTAGTCCTTCTGGCATGACGGTTATTTCAGGTGGTTCGATGCTTGGTCTTGTGTTTTTTGGCCACATCTTCATATTTGTCATAGGTTGAATAAACTTATTATATGCTTTCAAGTATGTTGTGCAGCAATTCAATTAAATTCTTTAGTAAGCTGTGAAACAGAAAGAAGGTTGCATTTTAAAGTCAAGAACAAACAACACATTCTCAATGATATGATCACCAATAACCTTAGTATTAACAACATGTGAAACTCAAACAACATCTCCAGTAGGTAAATTAACCATTTTCCTCCCAGATTTTGGCACTACTTTGATTCTATCTAAGAGTTCAAACTGAGAAGTCATGTGATTAGATGCTTCAATATCAACTATATACTCCTTATGGACATATTTTGACACTGAGGCAATCAAGAAACTACCTTCAGTTGCAGCTTTAGTGGAATGTTCTCCTCCATTCTCATTTCCCATAGACATCATTTGCAAGATCTGATGATATTGGTCTTGTGAAAAAAAATAGCATGAGTTAAGGGAATCGGGTTAGGAGCTTCAGTGTTATTTTGAGATGAACCTATAGCCAGACCTGCAGACTAGCATAGGAACCAGTGTCAACACACTTTTTCTTGGACCTCCTGCCAACTGAACAACCTTAACTTTAACGTACTGAACCTTAGTGTGACCATTGTACCCACACATTTCACACATAAGGAGAGGCTTTTGAGGTTTCTGTGGTTTATGTTGGTGATCACAATAACTTCTTCCAGAACGACCATCCGCTACTGATTGCATACCAAAGTAAGCACCACCATGACTAGGACTAGGAGCACACTTCCACTTTTCTGAGTGAATAAAGTTAACTCTTATGATCAATAAACAGAGAGATGGCTTCGTTCAAGTTGGGAGTTGGAGATTGCATCACCTTTAGCTATTGAGTAGAACTCATTTAACCCCATAAGAAACTTCAGTAGCCTTTGATATTCAAAGTGCTCATTAAACTTCACAGATTCAACACATGAACACCTGGACATGGCATAATGGATTCTAACTCATTCCACGGACCTCTAAGAGTGGTGTAGTAGTCTGTAACTGACATTGTACTCTGAGTGAGGCTATGAATTTCTCTGTGCAATTGGAAAATATGTGAATCATTGATTTTATCAAACCTTTCCTTTAGATCACACCACACTTTGTGAGCATTACCACCATATAATACACAACTCAACAAACCATGTCTAACAACATTCATAATCGAGGACAAAATCATAGTATGACATTTTTTTCAAATATTAAACAATTCAGATGCAAACTGAGATTTAAGGAATCTACCGTCAACAAAACCTAGCTTACTCTTACCTAGAAGTCCAATTCTCATGGATCTACTCCAGATTGCATAATTCTCAGAGGCAGTAAGCTATAAAGAGATTAAAGAGCCACCTGGAGTATCATTAGATTGTAGATACAAAGGATGATTATGGTTGATATTTGGAGTTATGTAACAGGTAGCAGGAGTTGGATGATTTGTATTTGAATTGACATTGCCAGCTTTCAATAATTCCTGATCCAACTTCAGTTGTGATTGCTATTGATGAACAACTTTGGATCTTGATTGCTTGACAGAATGCTCATGATTCTAGTGAAACAAAAGCTGAGAACCTAAGCACTACTCTGAAACTGAACAACAATTTATCTAGCCTCAATGCTAAGGCTTTGATACCATGGAACTCCATTAATAGAGCTTTGAGCTAAGCAGAAGAAGTAATTGAATGCAGAGATAATAAAACTCTGATCATCATGAAAAGTTAGTTACAATTTTAGGTTTACATATCTTACGCTTAACACATGTGTATAACTAATGTATTTATAGGCTACTGTAGGAAGCTTCTAGTTCCTAACTAACTCTTACTAACAATGCTGACTAGGCTAACCATGGTAGCTCGTTAACTTCGTACTCTAGTTAACATAGACGCATAACATGTGGCAAGTCTACATAATCCTCAATTTAAATGGTGTATTTTCATTTCCGTTCTAAAAAAATACTTTACACAACATTCTCAGACAACACTATAAATAATAATATAGAACATACAAATAGGTTACGTTATAATCGGGTCAATAGATCACTATGATATTATGTATAATCTCATACACAATAGTAAAACGAGAAAGCATCATTCCTTAATAAGAGAAATTTTCAGCCCACTTTCCAAAGTTCAAAGAAAGCTTATTTTTCCGATGCAATTAGTTTTTGTTTGTAAAATATCACACTTGTCCGTATTTTTTAAAAGGCGTGAATAGAAAAAAAGTTGTAATTTTCTCAAAGAATCATTACTTGTTCGATAAAACACAATAAACACATATTCATATTACTCTTTGTTATCTATAAATAGTACTCCCTCCGTTTAAAAAAGAGTGACCTGGTTTGACCTGGCATAGAGTTTTAGAAACTAAAAAAAACTTTTGAATCTTATGGTTCTAAATTAAAGTTATGTCAAATGTACTAAATTACCCTTCAATCTTGTGGCTTTAAATATGTCACGTGGAAAACTGAAATTAAAATGTTATCAAAAAAGGAAATAGATCATTTTTTTTGAAACAGACTAAAAAGAAAAGAAGATCATTCTTTTTTAAACGAAGAAAGTACTAAAGAACCGAATCTGATTAATTCACCCCACACCACGCCAAGTCCCCACAAGTTAGATGAGCGTACGCTCAAACCCCACCTCTATGTGCCTACACACTCACTCACTCTCTCTCTCTCTCTCTCTCTGCCTTTAAGTAAAAAAAGACCACAAATTAAAAACAAGAATTGAAGTACCTTGTCAGGCACCATTAAAGAGCAAGAGAGACACTTGTCGATTTCACTAAGCCTTAACACTTGACAAAGAAGAAAGGATCGACACGCTTGCTCTCTGTATACTCTTAAAAAGGTACAATTCTGTGACAACTCTCTTCATTTCCTCACTGTCTTCTTTTTGTCAATTTTCCATTTTGATTAATCCTTCTTAGAAATGTTAATTTGCTATTATTATAAATTATTAATTTTCTCCGACTTCTTATTCTCTTTCCTTTGGATGAATGAATATTTAATTAAATGAACTAGCTTTTTTCCATATTAATTTGTTTGTTCGGCTAAGAACAGAGTAATCAAGATCAAACATCTTCTCTTGATCATGCTTTGAATTTTAATTGTTTTCAGATTTATTAGATAATTGCTTATTTTTTGGGTGTTTTTTTTTCCTGATTTGAAATGAGCTTGCGGAAGACTAATTAATATTTACTTTTTCACATCTTCTTCTTTTTGCTCATGAAATAAAAATAAGATTAAAGATCAAACCTTTTGCATGATGTTATGTTTTGCTTTATGGAAGGGCAAAAGGGCGCAAATATGCCATTCAATTTTGAGAAAAAATTCATTGACATAGATGACTCAAACTTTTAATGGCTGACCATGAGCCTTTTCTCAAAGTTTTATGACATATTTGAGCTTTTTTCCATTAATAAATAATGGTATGAAAGCTTTTTCTCAAGGCATAAGGCATTAATATGTCCTTTAATTTGGTCTGAGCTCATATTCATGCCCTGCCCTTTAGTTTGGTCTCAATTCATATCATGCCCTGCCCTTGAGTTTGGTCTCAATTCATATCACGCCCAATTTTTTGTGTGCACAAATAAACACTTAAATTTATATAAAGTTAAATAAATAGACACACACGTACACACGTCCTATGTGGCATCCTACATAGCAATTTTCATCCTATCCATTTTCATCCTACGTGGTATTCTATGTGTATTATATCACGTAGGACTCATGTGTCTACTTGTTCAATTTATACAAATTAAAGCGACTACTTTGTGCATACCTAAAGTTGGAGTACACAAATATGAAATAAAGTCAAGTTAAAAGGGCACATTTATTGTATTTTGTGTTTTCTCAAAGAATATAACATTGATGAGCTATTTTTTTACGAATGACATAAACGAGTCCTTTCTCAAAGTTAGATGTCATATTTAAGCCTTTTTCCTTCTGAAATTAAAAGATTGTACCTGTTAATATTCTAATTTTCACTGATTAGCTTTTCCTTTTGGATTCAAAATGAGCTTGCAGAAGACTAATGAATTGAGATTCTTGATTGTCATAATATATATGTTGTTCCGGTATATTTCACTTATAGCTGAAAGTGGATGAATGAACTTGAGATTGAAGTTGATTTTTGAAACAACTATTTATCTTTTCAATTAGAGAGTACACTTTAAATTAAAAAGAAAATAGGTAGGAATTATGTAGCAACGTTATTTAACTTTGTTTCGTATACTGTAAGATCAATCAACTAACTTTTAAATCAAATTAGCCCATTTTACACCCATAACACAGTTGGTCATTTTAAATTTTAATTATCGGGTTTGTTGTCCCATTCAAAATGTGAAGTGGTATTGAGCCCATATCCGAAATGTTAAGGAGATAAAATAGGGTTTTTTTGATGAAAAATTTGGTTTGAGTGATTTTATAAGAGAAAAGGAGTTCTAAGTTGAGTGATTTTATTGATGCAAAACAAAGTTAAATGACTTTGCTACATAGTTTTTCATAGTTGAGTGACGTTTTGAGATATTTACTTGTTAAAATTGGTTCCACCCTCGTTTGAAGAGTGCCCTGAAGTGAGTTGATGTCAAAAGCATGATCTGTACAAATATCAACTACTTTCTTAGCTGCTGATTTTCAGTTCTTTAAAGCTATAGTGAAGTAAGGTTACATCTTACTACTGTTTAAATTGTGGCTAAGACCTTCGAAAATCGTTAATTGCCGCTAAATATGTAATTTTTGAGGCAATTAACATTCTTTGTAAGTGTTTCTAAAGCCTATAGCAGCATTGATCCAATGACATTTAACTAATGCTGGTAAAGATTTCAGCCCTCTTTGTTAATGTGTATATTTATTACCGCTAAAAACTATTTTTGTTGTAGTGTGAGGATATATAGCATCATACTAAGTCTAGTTTTCTCTGATAATGTCTTATTACTCAACCTTTGATCAGATTTCAATTTCCCCTGAGAGTTCTTGTACAATGGGATCTTACTTGAACTACAAGAACTTTTCTGATATGCCACAGATAGAGAGCAACGGTGAGAAGTCGATGGGAAGTGGTAATTTTCCTTTAGCTAGACAATCTTCCATATACTCCTTGACATTTGAGGAGCTCCAGAGTACCTGTGGTCTCGGGAAGGATGTTGGTTCGATGAATTTAGAGGACCTCTTGAAGAATATTTGGACAGCTGAAGACTCTCAAGCCTTAGCATCTTCTGCTGATGTTGGAGAGGGGAGTATGGCTGCGGGAAATTTGCAGAGACAAGGTTCTTTAACACTGCCACAGACACTTAATCAGCGGACTGTGGATGAAGTATGGAGAGATTTCCAGAATGAGACAACAGTTGGTTCCAATCTTGGACAGAAGCAATCCAATTTGGGTGAAATGACGTTGGAGGAGTTTTTGGTAAGAGCAGGAGTGGTGAGAGATGATAATCAACCAAATGGAACCTCAAACAATGTTGGATTCGCCGGTGTTTTAGGTGAACTGATTAGTAACAACAATACTTTGAACATCGCTTTTCAGCAACAAACTCAATGCCCCGGACTTTTGAGCAATCAATTTGCTGAGAGTAACAAGTTGAATGTGGTTAGTGTCAAATCTTCTCAACAACAGCCTCATCAGCAGCAACCTCTTATTCCCAAGCAAAGGAATGTTGACTTTGCATCTCCTATGCAATTAGGGAACAATTGCCAACTGGCTAGCCCAAGGGTGAGGGCTCTTGTTGTCAGCACGTCCAGTCGTTCTGTAAATACTACTGTTGTTCAAGGCGGTGTTATGCAGAATGGAGTTATGGGCATGGCAGGATTGCGTAGTGGTGTTACATTTGCACCAGCAAAAGGAGGATCCCCTGGAAATCAATTGTCATCCGAAATGATTTCTAAGGATAAACTGAACAGGCCATCTCCTTCCCCTTCACCTTATGCATTTAATGAAAGTGGAAGAGGGAGGAAATCATGCATCTCTTTGGAAAAAGTTGTGGAAAGAAGGCATAAGAGGATGATTAAGAACAGAGAGTCCGCAGCAAGATCAAGGGCTCGGAAGCAGGTGAACTCATATGTCGATATTTACATATTGAAGTTATCTTGTGTTTATGCTGTTATACTCATGCAATTGAGAAAAATATAACTGAATTTACTGACAGCATTATCATAAACATCTGTACACCTCTCAAAGAGCATCTTCTCTAATTATATTCGATAGATGGAAATGCATTTGTAGTTGTTCAACATCGGTAAATCTGCATTAAACAAAGTTGATAATCATAACATCATGCATTTGACATAGGGATTCATTATCTATAACCTTATAAAGCAAAATACATTCAACTTTGCAGGTTGACTTGTGGGAAGTGTATATGCTTTTCACTGAAGCTTTAGGATCTTGAATCTCAGTTATTTTGAGGCTTGAGGGGGGAGGGGGTAGACATTGATAGTAACATGTTTACACACGCATTTTGTATGAATGACTCCATTATGGTATTTCGGTATGACAGGCCTATACTTTAGAGTTGGAAGCTGAAGTGGCGAAGCTTAAAGAACTTAATGAAGAGTTGCAGGAAAAACAGGTATGTCGAAATTGAAATTCACAACATCACTACAAGAAAGTTATTGTAATAACTGTTTGCATTTGAATGTTTCACGCAGGCTGAATTTATCAACACGCAGAAAAATCAGGTAATGGCCTCTTTTACAACTAACAAGTACCTCTTTCTGTGAGTAGATAACTACCTACCTTTCCTGCTTAACTATGGACTAGATACAGAGATGGTATGTTGAAAGAATATGAGCCATAGGGTAATTAGCTAGTGAATCAGAAGATAGATCAAGGTTTCAAGGAAACTAGCTATGCCTGAGTGAACGGCGTAATCATACATTCTTGTGAAAATGGTATCACCTGCAAAGATACCTCAATTTCAAAAGTGAATATGTTCTACGTGAGAGACCAAGACAAATGCATGTGATTAGTTAAATTACTTGATTGCCTGTCCTGTCGTTTATTAACTTTTAGTTCCATTAAATGCAGTTATTGGAAAAAATGAATATGTCATTGGGGAGTAAGTTAAGATGCTTGAGAAGGACACTGACAGGACCTTGGTAGAATTCCAGCATACAACTTTAGAGAATAGTTAAGAGTTGTGGAAAGACTTGTTATATGTGAATAGTAAGGGTAAGGCACTAAGGCTGCGGATACACCACCCTCCCCAAACCTCACTTGTGGGATTACATTGGGTATGCTGTTGTTGTTATCTGATTTTGATCGTTTTTTCACCATATTATTGGTAGCTATGTATATATAAAATATAAATGAGAGTGGCATGTACTAGTGTTTGTATATCATTATTATTATGTAAATGAGTTTCTGCTTTATCTGCTTTTTGTTTGAATTACAGTAGTTTAGATTATAACATGAATCAGGTAATCAACATCTGGATGTATATTTTTGATAAGCTATTTATGAACTGCTGGTTGTGTCATTTTGCTCATCAAAGAGAGAAAATGAAAAGGATTGAGTGTTGGCTTATAGTTCAAGAAAGAACGTCGAGTATCAAAACCGGCCTATGTTGATTTAAGTCACTTTTTAAGAAGAGCAGGCTCACTTTGGCTCACTTTTAGCACCTAGACACCCTTCGTGAAATTTTTCACTTTTTAAGAAGAGCAGACTCACTTTAGCACTTGACACCTTTCGTGAAATTTCTGGCTCCACCACTGATTGAGTGTTGGCTTATAGTTCAAGAAAGAAAAGTTGTGTATCAAAACCGGCCTATGTCGATTCAAGAACACAACACAAGGGTGCCAAGAATATCATCTATCAAATTATAGCTCAAGAAAGAAAGTCTTAAAACATGACTTCTAACAACTTTTAAGATAAAAACACTTGGAATAGTTACATTTTCTCTGTTTTCATGTATAATGAAAAGATTAGAACAACATTTTCTGCATTATATATCACTTTGCAGCAAGAAGGGATACCCAATTCCTCTTCTCCTAGAAGGGAAAATCACAAAAAGAAGACTAATGACAAATCCAATCACCAATGGAACAGTATTGATGACCTTTCTTGGTACAACAAAATGATAACATTGCAGCACATCAGTGTGTGATGCTGCAAATGTAAGAAGAGCAATCAAAGAAAGTGATGCATGGAAGATATCAGACAATCTAAGTCTATAATCTCTTGGCACACAAGGCATAATCCTCCTTCCATTAAAAGTCCAAATGCCACTGAAAGTTGCCACCCCATAATGCAGTCTCCCGGTAGCTGACTTGAAGCTATCGGTGAAGGAGAAGAACACGCAAGAAGCAGCCGATAGGATCAAGAAAATCCCAGTCATACATTGCTCAAACTTGTTGCATTGGCCATCATTGGTTAGTATGGGTGCAAATATGGTGAAAGCAAGGATTGTAGCGGTGGGTAAGAGGACGTTGAGACGAGCAGTGCCACTTAAGATTGTGTTTATGATGTATATGAAGTTGGAATCATCCTCTTCTTGATTATCATAATCTGGGAGATAGAAGTCACTTTCATCAGGTTCATCACTTTCAGATAAATGTTGGTACAAGAAGTTATTGTCCATATTGAATTTGTGGGATTGTTGAATTCTGAAGATAGTAACATTATATCAAAAGCTTCCTTGCTGAGGTTTAGGGAGGAAGTCATTCCATTTCTTGTCAGGTTACTTCCTTTAGATCAAATTCTAAGAAAGGCATCTTTTTTTTGTTTCCCACTCGGTGTCTGGAGCCCATATTGGAGCCTCGACTAAACTCGGATCGCGTACCGCAGCTCCCATTCGGGAGTTGGCACTTCCAACAAGATTTTCTCCATATCCAGAGCTTGAATCCGAGACTTCTAGTTAAGGGTGAAATAGT